>JAQFXV010000125.1:0-35175 GCA_034694065.1 Camisia spinifer
AATTCAATTTGATTATTAAAAGTTTGTTTCAAAGTATCAAATTTTGAATCGATGAGTAATTTATTTGACATCTGATTGAAATATGAAAATATAAAAAGCTTGAACTGCTTTATCTGAGTTTAGAACATAAAAAGACATACTGTATAACAATCAATCAAATAAAAGTTTTTAAATTAATTTAATATTTATAAATTTGGTGAACAAGAGTTCTAACAAAATAAACTATAAAATAGTAATTTATTAAATAAATCTATTTTTATATTAATTATTAAAAATTGAGAGCAGTTTCTAATGATATATAAATTAAAAATAAATTGTTATTTATTTAATATTTTAAAAATAAATAATGAATATAGAAAAAGACTAGAATGAGAGGACGAATGCGATCACAAATAAGGCCAAAATAACCAATAAAATGATAATACAGTAAATCTTTTTCTGTAAATTAGACAATAAAATATAATATTAATAAACAATTTTTATGCAATTCAAAAATAAATATCATTAATAACTGAATGTTTAATATACTTTTCTGTGACTTTTTCTGAGATCTAAAGCACGATCTATTTCTACGTTTCCCTTCTCTATAGCATTACTTGTATTTATGACTTCAAACTCTATTCGATCAATGGTTTCCCCCTTTTTAGAAATTAAATCAAAGCTCTATTAATAGTTAGTTTGAAATAAATTAATTTGAAAGAAAACCTGATTCTCAACAAGTAATGCCAATTCATTGAACATATCAGACAATTCTGCGATTGATTTTTCAATTTTAATGATATCATTATGACGTGCATTGATTTCTACAAGACTTTGTTTCGCTGTCAGTGTGTCTCTCATTATCTGAAACGAACAACATTTTAACGATTGGACAACAATTAAATACCGGTAAATCTCTCACTCCTTGAACGAAGACTTCTTGATTACCCGTTTCAAGCAATTGTTCCAATTCTTGATCACTCGTCTCTTTTCCCACTTTTGATTCGAAAATAATGCATAAAAATCAAAACTTATTTAATGTTATCATTTATCGATTTTTAATTTCAATCATAATTTAAATCAGATTGAGTTTAGATTTGGTTTAATTGTAATGCTTTTTATTGAAAAACAAATATGATTTGGAGATCAAATGATTTCAGATTTCATTATTTTGAGTCGAAATAATGATTAAATATGAGCGCAATTATTGTTTGATTTCAACAAAAATTGAAATTATTATTGTGAAAGTGTATGGTCTGGTCAAATATTTTGAATGAAAAATTGTCTGAAAAAACGATGAAAAATATTGAATCACATAATACTTATATTGAAATAAAGGTGCGCTCAATAATAATTTATATGTTCTAATTGAGAAACAGCTTTAATTCTGTTCAAGCATTGCATTTGTTGTCAATTATTTTTAATTTTGAAAATAATCTGGTGTTCGAAAAAATTTAAACTTAACTTTAATATGAATGCAATAGAATTATTGTAATTTAATGAATACGAAAAAGAGGCAAATAATTCACTTAAACTTTTTATAATTAATAATAATTTCTTACTTATTTCGAACTGTCTTTTGATTCTTTCCTTACAATTCTGTTTATAGTTAAGTTGACTTTCATTGTAATCTTTCATTATATTAATGAATAATTTAAATAACATCGAATGTTGTGTTTTACGAATTCTTAACTCAGAATTTGTTAATTCTTTACTTTTAATCCGTTTTATATTATTTTCCATTTCTGTAAAAGCATAAAAAGTGTCAATAAATGAATTTAAACAATATTCACATAAAACTAAATCATAAAATAAAAAATATAAATGCCTTGAATTTTGAGTTTTGTTTTCATTAACGTTCTTCTCGTGTCTGCCATTAAATCATCCAATTCTTGATTCTTTTCTATACATCAATAGTTTATTAATAAGTTTTTAAAAAGGATTTAATAATAATTTGAAAATTAATGATGAATTTGAAGAATACAAACTGTTATCATTTTGTGGTCCAAATAATATAGTGTTTTGAACTTTTTTAATTTGATTCACATTTTCTTGAAATTTCTCGATTAAATCTCTAATTTGTTGAACCTTTTTATGAATTAATATTTAAAAAATAACAATTTATTGATTATAACAAATATAAATAAATATAAAAAATATAAACAAATATAAATCGTATACTTCTTCAAAAAAGTTGTCCAAATCATCGCTTTTATCTTCAATTAAGACAGAAGTAGAAGACTTTTGCTTTCCTTTTGACTGAACCTAAACATTGATTTATAAATAATTAATTTAATTAATTAACAATTATTGATCACTTATTACTCACAGCTTTAAGTTCTGGCAATCGATCCTTTATTACCATTTTTATAAAAATTATTCAAAAATATTCTTTAGAAATCAATTTCAATCCCATATGTAATGAATTTAATGATAAAAGCATTGAAATAACATAAATATTAGAATTAATGAATTTTGTTATGCATTGAAATATGACTCATAAATATAGTTAATATTTATGTTAAGTTTATATATAGTAAAAGTAATTAGTTTTTATCGACACTATAGTGTGTGCTTTTATAAGCCTTTATTAGTTTTTTTTATTATTTTATAACTTTATTGATAGCTTTCTTATATTTATTTGAAACGGAAGACAATAATAAATAATTTTGATTCCCTTTTCAATCACTTAATTGTTTTATATAAACTTAATGTAAACAACATTATAATTCACTTAATATATAATTAATTAATTAATCTTTTACGTTAAGTTAGGCTTAAATTATTTCGAATGAAAACAATGTTTTCAAAACTTCAAAACAAAATAATGTCTTTAACACTCACTCAGTTCTCATTTTTGAGTTCACAATACGAAGGCCTAAAAATGTGTATAAAGAAATTTTATTTTCAGTCAAATATAAATAATTCGCGGCTTTCATCACATGTTAAGCATCACTTTATTTCTTATGTTTATGTTTTAGTTTTTAAATTTTAATAATTAATTAAATGTCAATAATTTAGATAAAACAATGTTTTCAATATCATGTGAAAGTTTATTATCATTCGTGCCATTAGTTTTGGCTCTTTTTTGGCCATTTATGGCATCATTTTTTGGTTTAGAAACAGTTTTGAGACAATCGTTAGTCATTTGCGTCTATTTTATTATTTGTGATCTCTTTGAAAAAGCCATTCATTCAATACTCAAAGTATTCATTTATTATTAAAAATAAATATAAATTATTTATTATTTATTAATTTTTAAATTTTCTTTTAGGATGACTTAAATTTATTGAAACAATTTGTGAATACAATAGTATTAATAATACTCTTCAGTCAACCATTTATTACAATTCCCTCTTTTATTATAAGTTTATTTAGTCTTTTAATTAAATATTGCGAACCATTAATAATATTAATAGAAATAATACAATTGGTTCGTATTGTCAATAGATTTGGTTTTTTTCTATCGGAAAACATTTATAGCAATGAAAGTGAAACTAAAAGTTTTATTTTAAAATTGATTGTTATCTTCATTACAACAATCAGTTATTCGTTCGCTTTTTTCATAATAAGGAATGCATTAATAAATGCGGAAACACTTCTCTTCACTTAGTTAGTCATCAATTAACTTATTATTACTATTAGTTATTAATTATTTAAATTCAATTCATTTTTAAACTATAATTATTTTCTTATTTATCAATTCCTTCAGTGCTTCGATTTTATTAATACTATTTCAAGTCATACTAATTATAGCCACTATTTATATAGAAGAAGGTATTTAAATACTATTTAATTGTTATTATTATTAATTAACTAATTCTTAACTAATTCATAGGCATTATATCCAACACAGCGATTGTATTTCTCTTTTCAAGTCTTGCACTTTATTTATCTGTTTTCGACAACAAATATCAAAATTCAAAGTAAGCTTTTATTTATCAATTTATTTATTTATTATGAAAATCATTTTAGAGACAAAATTTAAGTTTTATCAAATATATGAATACCTGTAAATTGAAAATAATGTTTTATAAAACAATTGAATCCCCGAATCAATAATTAATCAGAAGTTTTTCTATAATCGAAGACATGCTGTGGAACATAACTTCTTGAGTCTGAAAGTCTTGTTCTTTCGTGTGGTTCGTCATAAACGCTAATAATTTGTTCCACAATTTGCTGTATTTTTTGTTTAGAAAGTGATTCATCGAAGGCTTCATTCCATGAAAGCAATGATTCGTCATTGTATGGAATCTTATAATTAAGACATTGAAGCGAAAGCTCAATAACAGAGATTGCGATTTGATTTGGTTTTTGATTAAGAACTCTATCGTCTAAACAGTAATAATCGTTAAGTAAAGCCCAACAGCTTTTCGATAATTTTTCACTCATTTCTTGGTTTGAAATCCAATTATCGATTGTTTTCAAATAGAAAAGTAGATAACGATGTGGTAAATGAATGTCAACTTTGAATCTTAACATTCTTAACAAAATGAGTTCGCACTGAACTATAGAGTCTCTTAAAGACCAATATTTAGATTCATCACTACTTAAGGGTTCTTCTATTTTATGTATTGTCTTAAGAAATACATTAATAATATCTCCAATTTTCAAATGATTTTCGTGTACTTTTGCCGATAGATATAAAGCCGTCGCAGATATTAAAATAGTGTCATATTCTTCACGATTAAAATTACGATTAAATTTATGCAAATAATAACATGCGCTACAAATTGTTTGACTATTAACTGACAATTTTGTCCCACATTTTATCAATATTTCCAATGTTTTACGTTGTGATGACATTACTTATTATGTTATTATTATTATTATTTCAATTATTTATCACTTTTATTTTCCTCTAAATCAACGCTTTTGTTCGCATCTCTTCTCTAATTAAACTTAAATATAAACTTAACTTAAATTAATTAATTAATTAACTTAATTTAAATATAAACTTAAACTTAGATATAACTTAAAGATAAACTTAAGTTATAAACAAAGATATCATCAAAACTGATGACATTCATCACTTGTTTTGTTACACTTTACTTATAACTGTTTATTAATATTTACACTAATGTTTCAATTTTTTGCCACTAATGTCGTGATAGTCTATAAGCCTAATAATTATTTTTATTGATACTATTATTTAAGTTATTGATAATGAAATAATTAATAAATTACTTACTAATAACTAACTAATTAGTGACCCATACCTTCTTTGAGACATCTTTAATCGAAACCATCAAAGACTTGATTCAGAACCTTTGATATACTTTTTCATTCATTTAAATGAATAACTAAAGCATAAGTAATCATTCATTAATAACGGTTACGCCAAACAGTATTATCATTACCCCTAACCTTATATTACACTGTTTACATCACTATCATCTGTAATCATTTTATTGAGCTGTAGACCTCTTCCCCCAAATAGTGTAACGTTATTAACAAACTTAAACTATTGATATTTTTGAACATTTATTCAGAAGTCCGATAGATATCGCACTAGAATTCAAAACTTTTATTTTCAGGCTATGTTATAATCGAAACCCTGATTCATATTTTTATTGCAAACAAAGTTAAGATAATGTTTGAAAATCTTGATTTTACGATTTATAATTACATTGAATTCAATCAATTTTGAATCTGATTCAATTTGTTTGCAATCGAGTGAAGCATTCTTTCATTTGATTGCTTCACTTGACTTCTATTATAACATTAATAGAGAAAATATTGTATTCAAGTTAAACGAAATCGTCTTTTCTGTCAGATTTTGTTCAACTTTTGAATTATTAATTGAGCCAAAAAAGAATTATTTGCCAATATTTAGTTTAGTTTTGCCGACATTTTGATGAAATAATGTTATTCTGTTGTTTACATTGATTGGTTTTGTTTTATTTGATAGAATATAATCTAAAGTTTTTGCTTACATATGAATTGGTCTGTTTGTAAGATTGTTAATATAGGGCTAATTTTGGTGTTAACTCGTTTCGATTTTTTCAGCTAAATTATCGAAGTTTGAAGTTTTTCTGTCGTTTTATAGAGAAACAAATAATTTATAGTTTGAAGTTTTGATAGTGATTTTTGGCGTAAAAATATATTGTTTTAGTAAAAGTATAATTTTGAGAATAGGCTAGAATTGAGTGCAACATATAATTGATAATTGAGTCGAGTGTTAGTGAAAACAGATTTATTATTTGACTGTAAAGTAGTTGTTGTAGACATTAACAGCTCTAACATTCAGTAATTAAATTAACTCTACTTTCTCAAGACAGCATTTGTGATAACAAATTAATCTCATTTGTTTAATGCTATCATACAATACTTCCTACTCTGTTGTTGTCGTACTTCTTGCCTATAATGTATTTTTCTTGTTAACCATATTCTCATAAGAGTCGGATTCTCTCATATCTGTTTCTTTCTTACATTAAATTTTACTTATTTTAAAGTTGTTTTCGTGTAAGAATTCTATATTCTTTTCTAAATTCGATTTATTTTATAAATTTTATTGAAAAAAATCTCTACTGGAAAATGAATTCTCTTGTACTTCAAACCGACTTATTCTTCCGGATATTGTAGACATGTCTTAATAAGTACTCATTTATAAGTTATATTTGTCACCAATTCTGAGAAGTCAACTACAATTTTTAGCAATACATCTGGGAATCGCACCTATTTTTTATCACTTTATTTGATTTTTTTTTATTCACACACGAGAATAAAAAATAACAAATTCGATGTTCTTTCGTTATTTTCATAGAGAAAAAATAGATTTATATCAGGCAAAAGTGATGCGAAAAAGTTGCTGAAAATGATGTTCATTGAGTTGTGTGAAGAGTTGATGTGAATGATATTCATGTGTTTCATGTGTTGTTAGAGTGCGTGCATTTCGCCAGTGATGCCGATCGCTATCTCAGTCACACTAAACACAGTACAAGCTCTGCATTTTGCGATTCAAAGTAATATTTTTAGTTGTCCTCAAATAAACTTTACAGTATTTGTTAGAGAACTTCTGTAAAAGCTTTTATTTCGCTATTCATCAAAAAAGCATTTTTAAATGTTGTACTACTTTAAGGCATGTGTGTTTGCATATGTCTTACGCTCTTTTGCATCTTTAAAACTTAATCCCAGAACTGATGATAGTGTTGAGGTATGAACAGAGATATAAGCAAATAAGTTAGTCTTACAATACAGTCGACACTCATTCTATACTTTATATCAAACAAAACTTTTCTATCCAAGTGTTTCAATCCAATTATCAAATATTTAATGACTCCAACATTTATATCATTAGATCAAATGTAACGCTCAAAACATTACTAATGCATCAAATTTGGTATTCGGTCTGATTTTAAACAATACTTTCTAACAATTTTATAATTTGATGATTGAAGCGAATTAACGACTCATTGTTTAAAACTATTTTCTCGATATTAATAAACATGTTTCCGCTGTTTGATTGTTTTGTTTTCAATAATTCAAAGACAAAACGATTATGAAACTAATCAAATATAACTTTGTTTGAAATGATGTTATATTCTAATTAGAAATATTAAGTTTAAAATAATAGTTGGAATTATCGCAAATGAGTGGCTATATTTCGTAACAAAGATCAGTATTATATTGCAAATAATGCTATTTTTATGTCTTATCTCTTGAATCATTTTCTTGTTTCTTATACTTATCGATTCGAAAAATCGCTTTTATATCACTGATTGTCAATCGATTGGAGTCGAGCCAAAAATCGAAGTCTTTTTTCCTTTCATCATATGATATATAAAATCCGTTTACTTGAAGTTTTGGACTTATATGATCTAATGCTATAGTAAGTTAAATGTCTTGAGCAACTCCTCCCTATCCTGTTCCACAAACATTTGTAACCATTGAGTACTAGATGTGACTCACATTAACTTTTTATCCCTATTCCTCATATCCTTTTCATCTTTTGATTTCAATGATAGTGATATCAAAAATTATATTTTACTATTACTATTACAATCATATGTATTATCACATGAAAACTGAGTACAACTATTGTATTTTACAATCTGTTCCCTTTTCCTTCTCCTCCTCCTTCACTTTCTATGATTTTTATTACCATTTTCTGTCATTCATTCTGATTCACATCTCTTTCTAACTTTCGAATCGTTCGACATTAAAATTGAATTAAGGCTCTATCAGTCCAACTGTTTCTAAATCCATCCAACATAAGGCCAGCATTAGAATAGTATTAACTCATATCATGCCATTTGGTCTATCATTTAGTTTCATAAAATCTCTAACAGACCATCACTTTTTGACTTATTTTTGACCACAACTCAAAATAATCACCTTTTCAAAGATGAGTCAATTGATTTTGAATTATTTAATTTGATATTTCTATTGAAATTTTACTGCTATTCATTGATTTTACACAACCTCAATAATGAATCCACGAT
This sequence comes from Camisia spinifer, assembly GCA_034694065.1. Lineage (NCBI taxonomy): Eukaryota > Metazoa > Arthropoda > Arachnida > Sarcoptiformes > Camisiidae > Camisia > Camisia spinifer. Next base: position 8,424 of record JAQFXV010000125.1, read on the forward strand.
TTAATAAGTTATAATTTTAATTTTTAATAAAAGTTTAAATTTCAATTCTTTAATATTTTTAACAGATTTTCAAGCGTCTCATTAATTGCAAAAATCTCTTGAGAATATTGACCTTCAAAATTTGAATGCTTTACTAAATATAAAGAGCATTCAATTTAATTATATTTCAATTCAATAAATACTCAAATAAATGTCAGCTTAACCTTAAATTGTTTCAATGGCTTGAGTTTACAATTCAAACACTCTTTTCTCCGTTTAATTCATTTAAAAAGTTGAATTATTTCAAAAAATTTATTTATTAAATCAAACAAAAGTTTGTTTCCATAATATTAAGAAATTTGATAAAACGAATGTTTGCACTCAATAAACGGGATCACTTCGTTTTGTCAAAATTCAAAATGTCAAAAATCACATATCAACAAATGTTTAAATACCCTTATTCTCTGATTGCTCAAATGGTTGACCCATTTTTAAAATTAGTTTTAAACTAGACCTTTATTATCATTAAAAATTAGTAATTTTCAGAAAATGATAGAATTAAAAGGAAAACTCATTCAATAAACGTTCTATCACTTCACAAATATAATTCTTAGAAATCCAATACCAGAGCAATCCCTAAGGAATATGATATAGCAATATAACTTTAAAATTTTCATTTAAATTCGAACTTTAATTATATTTATTTCATTTTTTGAAACTTATTTGCAATTTTAGTTAAAATTCTTGCTTATTATTTAAGTATTAATTCAATTAAAATTACCAAATAAAATAAACATCCAGTATGCTTTTTGCAAATTCAATTTCTAACTGAAAATTTATTGGTGATTTTTGTAAAATATATAAATGGGTTAATCAATTCCGCAATCAGAGTATTAGAGTTTTTAAACATGGTTTTGACATTGTCAATTTTGACAAAACGAAGTGTAGCCCAATAAACAATTTTATATTATGTAAATTTGTAAAAATAGAAACCCTAAAAATTATAGCCGACAGCGAAATCATTTTATATATTATTTACTTTTTTCTTTTACAATTTTTTCATGAGATAATTTTGAATATTTGTTTGATGCACATTCTTATGCCATTTGAATGCTTGTTTTGACACATTCTTCTATTAATAAAATATGTTTGAATTTTGTAAGGATTGAAGTCATCTCATTATTTCATTGTTAATGAGATAAAGAACTATGAATAATGATTAGCTGAGCCTTCTTTTCCGCTTTTCTTTTATTTTCATTGAGAGAGCGATACAATGATTCCACACTTAATTAACTTACTTTTTGCGCTTTTGTATTTATCATCTGAAAAAAGTTGGCTGTCTATTAATGATGAATGACATTCAAATTCATAAAATAAATGCTACTCTGAGGTAATAATTTGTTAAACAGTTTATGTCATGCAATTTATGACAGAGAAAAAAATTATTAAATTTATTTTCATTACGGTTATTATGTTAGAAAACTTCCATAATTAAGTTAAGACTTGTGAAAATAGAACAATTTTGTTTCTCACTATAATTGAGTCAATATATTCTCAAATACTATAGCAGAGGATTTGATGACAGATATTTTGATGAATTTGATTGCGAAATCTTTTAAGTTTTTCATAGGGCTATTAGTATTTCACAGACTTTTCATACAATAATAAATTCTGAGAATTAGTTGAAAAAGAAATCACCATTTGCTTCAAAATTACAGATTATTTATTTATTATTATATACTTAATGTTGAAAATTTAAAAAAATAATTTATAATATTTAAAGATATGAATCGAAACTAATTTATTTAATTGTAAGTTTTGAAATGATTAAAAAAAACTCATTTTTATTGAGTGATGCATTACTTAAATAAAGTTAATCCAAATTTTGTTGACTTGTGCCTAAACGACACTCCAAATGATGGATTGTGACGGCTTGTGATGGCTTTCTTTAGTTGGCATCACTCCTACCATTTGGAAGCACTGATTAATTGATTAAATTCCGTGTTCTCCACTTGATTACATAGGATTCGGTAAATGCTAACTCTATGCCAATACCTCTCCAAACTATGACAAATGTTTCCATCATTTATAAAAACTTACGTAAGAGTTTTCGACACTTCTCGACACTTTTCACATTTTCCTCAATTGAGACACATTTCAAGAAAATCGAATGTCATTTTCCTAGTATTGGATTCAATAATATTATCTTTAATTCAAATCAATATTATAATAAAGGGTCTGAATATGTGTCGTATAAACTTTGGTTTATAAAGTGATTCCTATAACCGCATAAGAAATTAGAATTTGTTTTCATAATTTTTCATAAATTTATGGAAATTTATGTTTTCCACAACTATATTATTATGTTTTACTCAATTATTTTTTCTTCATTCGTACCATAATTTACATATCTATGTATTATATTCAATACATTTAAAGATCGTATAATACAAAAGTCAAACTTAAACTTCTATCAATTACTTACCGATTGTTTTTTGAGATAAAGTTAACAAATTTATTAAAATTTCAATAGAAATTGTCATCATAGAATTTCACAATAATTTAGAATCAAGAATCACTTGAAGTTTTGTTTTTAAATGCAGCAAATTTTTCAAAATCAATTCAACATATTTTGTGAATTCATAAATCTGTTTTCAAGACTAATAATCATTTATATTTTGAAAACACTAGAATAAAAATAAACCCAAAACTAATATTCACGATAATCGATATTATTTTTTTTTATGAAACGTTAGTATATTTGATATGAAAATTGGATTCTTGTTGTTTGATATTATTGAATAACTATATTTTAATTCTAATTCTATTTTTCTTCTAATATATATACTTATGGAAAATATTAATATAATTATCGATAATTAATGGTTTGTTGTAATTAATAATAGAATTTAAGTTAATATTTATATTATATATTATGTAGTAATGAATGGGTGTAATAGAATAGAAGAATGTCTTTTACAGAAAGTGAATAATGATGAAATATTTGCAAAATGAACAAACTTTGAAAATATTTAATTTAATATGAAATAAGAGAGTACACAATTTTCTCTTAAATGGCTTCAATTATTTGAGATTTGATGCCCTTTTCAATAAAGTGATGGTAAAACAGTTGGTAAAAAAGTTGAAAGAGTGGAATAGCAAATGATTTTTGGGTCATCCCATTGCTTGTATTGTTCTAGTGCTTAATGGATTTAATGCACAATTTTTGCATGCATTAAGGCATTAAAGGAAGTCGAGGGCGTTATCAAAATAGTTCTTATTTGAGATGCGATATCAAAGACGATAGAATAGTACGTAAATTAAACATAGTTGACGTGAACGCTCCACAATATCCGTGTTTGATTTGCGGCCTCCATTACCCTATTGATAGCCGATCATCCCATACACTAATAATAGCGTTCATATGCATTAAGTTTTTATATTTTGCACTCAACTGAATAAATCAGTTGGTGATGAGAACTCAATATGCAATCAACGACGAACCGCGCCTTTGCTTTGCTTCATATCTATAATCACCTTATTTAAGCCCCTTTTCCATCATTGCGCCCTCTTTTCCATTAAAAGTTTTTTGCTTAAAAAAAAGTTTAATATTATATTCGATCGCTTTATATATTATGCGATAGAATGTTATATATTCTTATAGAATATATTCGATATTTTGCGCTTCAAAACGCTCGACATCTTATGGCAGTTCATACCAGCTTTGATGGCATTTCACGGCACTTATTGCCTGTTGATGTATACGTACTATACATACTCTCATACATATCATACATATTATACATACTATGCATTCTATACCACTATCTCATGATAGAGCGATAGTTAGACATCAAATTCATTATTTATTCTCCAATAGTTTTCCTAAAGTTCTTATTTTTTGTTTCATTTTAAAGGCTCGAAAATCTTGTTTCAATTTCTATTCTAAAAGAATATTAAAATATTTGCATTTTTATTTAGAAGTCATTCTTGTGTGAACTCATTTGTCACAAAACAAGTAATTAGAATTCAAAACATTTTAATTGATGAAAACTTATCAAATTTAACTAAATTTAGTTTTGATGAGAAGTAAGTTTTATTGATTGAGTTTTTATATTAAATATTCTGTATATAACATAAATCAATCTTCTGTTGGAGTAATCGATAAACATCAGCAAAAATTAATGCCTGAATACTCGGATTTATTGCTAAAACAAATTTTAATTATAAAACTGGCGAAAGACTAATATTATAAAAAGTTTGTGCGACACTCATATACACTCATATAGATCGAGCGTTTAGTGCTTTTCTAAATGATAGCTAAATGATCAGCTAAAATAAAACTCGATTTCAGTTACAAATGAGTGTTCATTAGCGTCAGTGTCGCATATCATATATCACGAAAGTAAAGGGTATCCGATCTTAAGTATTGAAGACTCTCTTACTCTCACTTCGGAAGCCTATGTATCTCTTTCTTAAATAAATGTCTCAATAGTTAAATTTACACTTGTTGTTGATGTTGTTATTGTAGTTGTTTATGTTGTTTAGTTATAACTTATAAGTATCGTTAGTCTTAAGGTTATTGTTGAGATGCATACTATTGTACACCATTGCCTATTATTGCCTACTATTGCACACTTCTATCCAATCGGTTCGATGGGTACCAAAACTAGACTTGACTCTAGAAGAAGGGAAAAAGTTTTTCATTGCATGCATCGCAAGATGATTAATGGATGTTTTGTTTCGCTACTGAAAAATGGGCACTATTTCGCTATAGGAGTATTGCATTATCATCATATACATCGTTATTTCTTGCATGACTTTTCAATTAATTTTATTTTCTTGCTGACTGCAACTGTCATTGCCAACTGCTTCCCAATCAATTGCTTATATGCAGCTCTCATTTTTACTCGAGAATTATGATTTGCTCTCAAATACTTCAACTAAAAAGTGACGACAACTATCAACTTAAACGATAGCGAAAACGGCAAAATTTTTAAAAAGGAACCATAAAGCAAATGATCATTTATTATAAACACTCTCTTATCACAGCCACTGATTGACGCCAATTTACACTCCATTTCACACAATGAGATTTCACTATTTTATTCCTTCGATTTGATCTTAATTTTCAAATTTTTATGGCCTGTTGACCATGACTTACATCAACGATAAAAGTTTTAAACTTTCATATATTCACTCTTTTTTATGTATTCATTGTCTGAAACATTCAAATTTATTTCAATAAATTAAAGATAAAGTTTTTTCAAACGAAAATTAACCCCAAAAAATGAAAGTCATGCTAATGAGCAAATTTTTTTAGTTTTGGTTTGCTTTGCGATCCAATGAATAATGTTGAAAGATATTTAAAATTATTTTTTTGCTATTCATATTATTATTGAAACTTTTATTGATTTGTCTCATTGTATATTTGTTTTGAAAAAACTTTCTATTTGAGAGTTTGTTCTCAAAATTGTCATTCAATATACAAAGCTTTGTTGTTGAAAATTCACAAAATATCGAATAATTCACTTAAGAATTAAATTATTTAACTAAACTTTCATTTATTTAAGCAATATTTTATGCATTCAGTATAAACTTTGCCTCACTTTATAGTTGTCTTATAGACCGAGAAGAGTCTGTTTCAAAGAGTTTGTACTTTTGATTTTTGTATTTTTGATGTTTGTATTTTTTTATTTGAAGTATATTTTTCTCATTTAATTTCCACCTAAACTCTCGCCAAAGTATAAATATAATCAAAATCTTTATAATCAAAAATAGTAAATATTTGGCTTCCGTTCTTCTATACAATGAGTTGTCAATTACTAAATGAGTTGACACAATGTTTTAATTGTCAGTTTTGCACTGCATTATTTAATGGACATATTTTTCAAATGAAAAACTTCTAAAACTCTTCTTTTCATAGATATGAATGAATATTATTCAAACTTCAATCCTGAACTCCGCCTCAATTCACTTAAACTATTGAGTTTAGCATTAATTAATTTCTCCGTTATTACGTTTTATCTACATTTTTGTATTCATCAAACTATAAATTCAGAGCAATCTATAAGTTCTTTACATACATTCCTAAATCATTTTTCACAATGAAAACCAATTATCCGATTCCTGTAACGCCTTCTCTGTCCTGCGTTAAACTTACTGTTATTAGTTTTAATTATCGACCTCTTAAATGTGTCACATATTGATTGCCCTTTTGGCAAGTTTTGCACATTTCATTGCAGGAAAAACTCATTTCTCCTAAACTTTGCACTTATTTAAAAAAAACTCAGTTTAAATATAAGATTCAATAAATCAATACTTGAATTAAGGTGTCCTCATGTTATAACTTTGATTTTCTTAATTTTCATGAAATACGTTCTATTGAACTCAATCTAAAAAAATGTTAACATCAATATTTGAATTGTATTTTTTTGAGCGCTTGATTCAAGCATTGAATTTTGCTTAAATGATAGCAAAATCTTAATTAAATTTGAGATGGTATTAAGCTAATCAAAATTTTGCACAAAAATCTTTATTATTCACTACATTTTTCATCACATATTGATTAAATTCTTCAAATATTATATATATATATTTCAGTCTTTGACTACAATTTAGCATTTATTTGAGCGGAAAGTAACACTTGTCAGTGATTAGAGTCCGAAAATTTAAAATTTCAATAACAATAGATGCAAAAAATGAAAGTGAATGTAATGCAAAGGCATATAAGAAAAACATAATAGCTTCTAATGCTGATAAAAAGTTACTTTGGATGCAGTGATCATTTTGTTCGTTCATCTGAACATTTGATATAACTCTAAATACAATCGATTGTCAATAATAGGACACAATTTTTGTATTATTTCTATTTATTATTAGGAGTGTTTTGCAATAAATAGTGAGTTGACTGTAAAATAGTGTGCCTTTTTATGTAATACCAGTATTAAACTCTATATAGAAGTTATGTGTAATGGAAAGGCTTGATGTAAGAGAACATCAAACTTAGGCGCGATTCTGTACTCTCTTTGTGTGTCTCTTATCTCTTCTTTACTCCCTTTACTTGAACTGAATTGAGTTTCAGTAGCGAATAACGAATCGGAGCAGAGACTGATCAAGTCTGGGATAAGAAATAATCGAAAGTCACTCTCTGGTCGATGCGTTGCTTTTTGGCTCAATCGAAGCCATAGATGGGAGAAGAGAGAGACGAGACTAAAAAGAAATCACATTTCAGAATCTCAAGGCTTACAAACATTTGATGTGGTTTTGCGTTTTGTTGGGCGTCCACGCGTTCCAGTTATCTCTCACCCAATATTGGCTTAATATTAGTTTCCTTTAAGAAAGATATGACACAAGACTTGATCGTATTCTATACTATGCTCTGATCTGTTCACTGCTTCACCACATTATAGCGGGTGTCCTAAACTTTAATAATACTCTTTATGAGCTCAAGCCATGTGTTCACTCTCTTTCAAAAAGACTCTATAACTTTACTACAGAATATATTTCAAATAAAACCAATTCCCTATTTCTTCAATAAATGCATCTTTAGGTCAGATTTTAAAGTTTTACTTCTTTAATATTAATATAAATATATTGACTTCATTACAAACCTTCAATGCATTCAAATTGAGTTCTTATTTATTTAAATAGAACTGTATTCTATATTTTAAAACTTTATGAAATTAATTTTATTCATTTATTTTAATAAATACAAGACTGAATCACATTAAGTTTGCTCTAAACAGTTTCAAAGTTATATTTGTTGCAAACTTATTGATAATTTTAAATTTGCTTTGCAGTCATCCCATTATAATAATTCCTGAATTATCATTCCTTTCAAGATTGACACAAGTCTAAAAACCCAACATTACGTAACACCCCCGAAAAATTTTATCTTTTTAAAACAAGAATTTAATCGTTTTTTTTTTGGAAAAAAATTATCAGTAAAAATAAACTTACTTCAAAATTCAACTTTGTCTGAATCTTTACAGCTTTTACTACCATTGGTTTTAAGAAAATGCAGTCATAAATAGAAAACTAAATTATGACACTTTTAACACTTTTCTCCCTTTTTATATAAAATATTTGACAGAAATAAGTTATTTAACCTCTCATTCATATTTTTGATTAACAAAATAAGTTTAATTTGATTGGAAAATAAAATTTGAATTTTTATGTTTAGATTTTTCTTATAATCTTAAACTAATAATTTTATTATTGACTGTAATTTCCAGAAAACTTCACCATAAGAGACAAATACTGTTACCGAATTCACCTTATTTTTTTTCTTCCGAAAATCTCATATAATCATATTTTTACAATACATCTGTGTTATAATTTATTAACTCAATCAAAATATTCAAAATTGCGAAATATCAAACCGTATATTAAAGTTTTTTTATACAAATGGTGTAATTTCTCAAAACTTTATGCCTGTTTACAGTTTCATATATAAAATATGCGATTTCTTAAAAATTGATTTTGAGCGCAAACTTTTTTGAAGCCATTTATCAAATCCGTATTCATATAAAGCTTTCGATTCTTAACACATTTTATGCTAGACTTCGCATTGCATTTCAGGCCTCTTATCACAGCATTTGCGATAATAATAATAATAATAATATTTATCGGTCACTTACTATTTGAGTTAAGATGATATTATGCTCACAAATTGCTGCCATTAAGCCGACTCATATCGACTAAATTTATTGTAACATTATTGAAATGTTCGAAATAACAATGGATGACACGATTGCCATTTATCACTTTATCAAAAAATAGGTGATTTTCTCGATTTATTGGATTGAATTCTGTTTTTTAGTCATCAGGAGCTTAATGGCATACAATTGCTTGTTATGATATTACTATATTATATGCTTCTGATTCGTTAAATTACTAAAATTACATAAGTTGTTAACTTTTTTAATGTGTCGAACATTAGATTATTGTTGAACTTTCTTAACGGACTGTTAGAAATCGTTGTAATCGTAGTCTTGAGATTCTGTGATTTATTTTTTATAACTGTATAAATAAGTACATAATAAGTATTGTACACATACTGTAACTCTTTTTAATATGGGTTTGTGTGTAAAACACATCAAAAGTAATTTCACTTCAATTCATTCTAATAACTATATTTATTTAGTTTCAATTAAAACTATAGTTGTAATTAAAATAAAAATTAATTTGAGTGTACTTTAATTGTATTGTTTAGTGCATACCATCAAATGGAATGGTTAGAAACCACTCAGATGTCATCAAATGGCAAATCTTTGATATACCAATTATTGTCTTTACCGGATGTGAGCACAGGTTAGCGCTGAACAGAGTTCTAATTATTTTCCTGTTGACTAAATTGATAGAACACAGACTCATTCGTAGACATATTTTCTCCTCAAAACTTTTAGTCTTCAGGAAATTTGTGACATTATTATTACTTATAAAGGCTATTAAGCACTACTCAATAATTATATAATTATAGTATCTTTACTTGTAATAAATTAGTTCATTAGATACAAACATATATAGATAGAGAGAGTATTAAATTGCCATTAGATGTGATTTTTGTATAATCTATTTTAATGTATCCCTTTTTGTCCTAAAGCCTATGCGAGTGAAGCAGTTGTTTGGGCGAAACAACATTACGGAATTGCATTCTGGTCTGCATTAGTAATACGTATTACGTGTGTCCTTTACTGGCTCATTGATCACAATCAACTCCATTATGAACATTATAATGATGATGAGGTAAAAAAACTGGAATTCATTAACTATCGATGTGTGCCATATGTGGGCAAAGGCTTTGCATAATCAGCAATAAAACTTTTTGACTTTTTTTTGCTGACTTGCCTTTTCTAACATTCATTATGTTTATGTACTTTCACTCAACTTTATTTCCAAAGACCTTAAGTTAAACAATAATAGAAAAATTTAAGGCGGGATTAAATTTAAAGTTTGCTGTCTTAAGCAGTATCTCTTCTCATACTGTTCTCAGTTTAAGAGAGCAAATATTATGTAACCTATACTAAAGCTCATCAGTTTGTTCGTTAAAACTTAAATCATATACATCTATAGATATGTTTCACAGAATTGTATGTTGTGTTGCAGTGAATCCCTCTCTGAATAGCTTTGTATCAAACCTGTGATCGAACCTATTATTCAACATTTAATTAACAGGATCTCCACTTTTATTATCAAAATTCGAAAAGTATTTTGAAAAAATCTCTTCAAATCAATATAAAATTTTTATAAGCAAACAAGAAATTTTGAAAATAAACTAAAGTTTCAAAGAATTTTTTAAGAAAAAAGATGTCGTTCGAGAATTTATACCATATTTTAACTTAAGATAATAGCAAAACCTGATATTTTCTAAGATTTAACTTTTCTATTCTGACAAAAGCTCTTGCGATCATATGAGACAACTTCTTGTACTATCATTTGAGAAGTTTATGTAAAACACTATTTTTCTTTCCAGAATTTTCTGATTAAAATTTTAGTTAAAGTTTTTTACTTTGAAAGATTGAGTCGATATTTGTAAGTTTGACCCCAATCGGCAAATAATCAATTTCTGAACAGATATTCTTACATTAGTTATTTCCTTATTCTGATTCTGACCATAATCTCTGATCTCAAAATATAGGTATAATCAGACCTTATAAAAGAGTTGTTAATAATGATAAGTGTAATGCAAACAATCAAATAAAGTTGGAATTGTTTATAAATTAATTGTCATTCGTCCCCCATTTGATGCTTTTTGATTGTTTAAGACATCGGCTATTTTAATATAACTTTACTATGACTTTGACTTTGACTTTGACTATGACTTCAATGGTATCATTGTTTGGTCTTCTGTCCCACTTTTTATGTTAGCGAATACAATACAATACATTTAAGGGCTCTGCGAATTATGTGAAAGTGAGTCAGTATTTTGTTGAAATGTTTGACAATTTGGGTTGTGATTGATGTATATGTGTGTGTATGTGTGCCGTGTGATGCAGTCTTAGTCAGTATGAGCCACATGAACACAGATTCAATTAAAGTAAGCACAATAGATGAGATGAAATAAGTGAACGCAACGTTTAGAGTCAAGATAGAGCTCATCACCAATTGAATCGAAAAGTTAGTCACAATTGAGTTGTGGCGCCATTCAGTTAAAGCATTATTCGATTTGACTAAATGTCAATAATTGTATTCAATTGTATTCAATTACATTCAATCGCGTTAATAATAGCAACTTATAATTGGTTCAAATGATCGTTTAGAGCTTTTTAAGTTTTAATCATCTGGCTATCACTGATCCCACCAATTACTTGATTAGTTTTACTCCATTTATTTCATTTGCATTCAATTTTTAGTAAATTAATTATATTTTATAATCGAATCAGTTATATATATAAGTGTAGTCAAAAAGGCAGACCATTTATAAATAACCTTATTATCCCATTATAGCCCGTATATTCGAATTACATATTTTAATACTTTTTCCAAAGTTATCATTGTATTCGATCATTCTTTTTACTAAATTATCAAAAAGTTTGATGAAATGATGCTTTCGATGTCAAATAATAAGTTATTAGATAGAAAATGTGTCGACAGAAATTATTTGTAATTTAATAAATAACTTTCTTGATCTCAAATGTCATTTATATTTTTCTTGTGAGCGCTCAAAAATAGGAACCTCTGCTCTGCACCGAACTTATTAATATTGACTGAAAAGTTAGAAAATTGCAACTACTGTTACAGTATTACACGTTTACGTATAGGGAGAACGCATACCACCAGTACATCAGATGATCTCAGGGTTACGTAACAAATTTGAAAAAATTTATAATATCTATTCTAATTTTTTAAAACAATTTTTGCCATGGGATTGAAGGAAAATAAATTTATGAAACAAGTGTTTATTCTAAACACTAACAAAAAAAACTTTCAAGTTTCTTATTCTTCACAAACATTTCTTCAACTTTTCACAAAGTTTATGTAATTTTTCAATAAAGATTTCAAGTTTCGAAGATTATTGTTAAGCTTAATGAACTATTTGATTCAAATTCATTTATTAAAGTCGATTTTTTCGTATAAATGGTACGCAATTTGTTTTCTCCTTTAGATTTGTGATATGCAGTTATCTGTTAAGGAATTGAATGGTACCCGACATGAAAAGTCTGAGAATCACTGAACTTCATAGAAATATTTTTGATCATTTTATTGAATCAAAAAAATTTGACGCAAATATAATAATTGTTTACTAACGAACAAACTCTTGATTTAATTTGATATCTTTGTTCATGTAATTAAATGAGTTTAAAGTTTAATTACTATAAAAATAGATCATTTGGCAAATAGTGCACAAATACAATATACAGATTTTAGCTTTGGGTTCAATACGATTGTTATTATAATGAATAAGAATATTAAAGTTTTAATGCGAGTCTATTGAATGTTGGCACAAATTTCTAAGGTTTCAATGGTTTAAGTTAGCATTCAAGCTGTCGCACAATATTATATTGGCTTTTCTTAACTTATTATTTGTGTCTTTCTCGCTGTTTGATGTCTTAATACTGGTATCACAATAAAAGAGTCTCTACTCTTGCACCAGATTGAGATGCATTGAACAATGATTGAGATGCGCCTCTATTGCACTATTAAACTATTGGTTTCCTACAATTATTAGAAATCTTTGATCATTTCTATCATTTCTATCATTGTAATGAAAGCTATCATTTCTTTTTATTATTACAGCGATCTTCACAAACCATACCATCCATAGAAACCAATGGTTCATATTTAGGAGTTTCGACAAACACCTTAATCAAAGTGATGGCAACACTTATTTATACTCAAATGCTTTCACAACAATTACCAGCAGACAGTTGGCCATCACTGAGCATTCAATGGTTGCAATCATTATTCCGAGTCATTCAATGTTACTCTTTGGGAATTTATTATTTTTATACACTATTTGCTATAACGACTGATGATTAGTTATATTTCTTTTTATATATGAATTATGATTCCATACAATATCACAATCATTTCAACTTTTAATGTCTTAGAGTATAATTTTGTTCTAATTCTGCTGTCTTTTGCTTTGTTTTTATGTCTTCTAATATAAGTCTAATACTCTATCGACATATTATAACATTTGATAACTAATGATATTATTTTTACCATTAAAGGTGAGGTACGAGTACTGCCCTTTCAAACAAAATATAGAATACACTATAGTTATTGATGATCAAAATCATCAAAGAATAAGAGTTTGGGCTAACCTTAGATTCTATAAGATATTACATTCTTCTATAGAATAATTTTTTCTTCTTTTTCTACTATTTTATATTCTATACTATTCTAGTTATATGACTATAAGTGTACTAAACAATCATCTTTATGTTAGAAAGTCATGCAATACTCCAAATATTCTTTACTATTAAATCCAATGAATAGCTGTTTCTCATATCAGCCCATTTGATAGAGTATAACATCTAATACTTTCAATTGCTCTTCAAATTTATCTCTCAATTTAATTATTGATCATTTCTCTCAAACCCAAATAACTTTAATATTTTATAAATGCATTTTAAACTAATTTTTACAATCATTAAGGGATTGGGTGAACACAAAATATAATTTTTGAAATTATGTCATAAATATTGAGATAAGTCAACAAATGTAAAGCAATGGTAATGGTATACTTTTAATGATCATATTTAGAGAATCGATTGTCGGCATACCTCGTATTTTGCTTTCTTTATAATACATTACTTTAAGTTTATCTCTTCTTTCTTTCACTCTCTTCTGCTAACGATAATTATATTAAAGATCGTTGAGATTGACTTCATTTCACAAAAGGCGTAAAAAGCGTGAAAAACAATTAATTATCAAAATTTCATATTTTATAGTGAATTAACAAAATAACAACGAAAAACATAAGAGAAGGGTTCAGTCCATTCAATATTAAAGTAAGCAGGGATTCAACAAATAAATACCTGTATTTCAAGTTTAATTATTAGTTATATTTATTAATGTCTATAAATCCGGTATTAATTAATATGAATTTCAAATAAACTTTGTGCTCATTCATTGAATTATTTTTTTAATTAATCGTTTGTTTAATATTAATTACAAATTTTATTAATGATTAGAGTAATAATGGGCTCACTATTAAAAATTATTTGGCAAACGAATAGAGAGTTTTTTTTGAAGCAAAATATTATAACAAGTTTTTAAGCATTATTCATAATAATGAGTGAGTGATGAATCAATTTTGAAGACTAAGTAAAACTTGAACCTTAATTATATTTGATGCACACTATGCTATATTTAGTATTTATAGTATACTATATACAAGTCTTATTAATTTGAATGAATTTTCTTCGAGACAATAAATTTATTAAAAAAATTTGAAAATTGAAATAATACATAATATTTGGAATTCCATGTTATTACCAAATATTTAAGGTTCTCTCATGTAAAGGATGTAATCATAATGGACAGTCTGAATAATTGCATTGCTTTCAATTGCTTTCAAATTTTACCTCAATTAAAAACTTGATTAACCAATCAAATTTGAAAAATATTTTCTCTATTTAAGAGTCGAAATAATCAAATGAATATTATTCGAATTTTTAAATTACAATCTAAAAATATATAAAGTCAAATTTTACAAATATTATTGTTTATCGAAAAGTCACGCGAAAAAGTTATGAATTGGAAATTTAATTTAATGAATTTTTAATTTTTTCTTAAAGATGAATAAATTAATTGATAAAATAATTTTATTGAGTAATTATAAATTTATTGTCTCACATCGCAAAATATATTAAGTATTTAATCGTAAGTATTTCTAATTTTGGTGTGAAGTGCATAATATGAGGTATAGTTTTGCTTCAACTTTACCAGAATAATATGTCTTCAATTCATTCTACAGAGCAATCATTCTTTATTATACTAAATATCAGTATTACTAAAAACTCAATAATTTATTTAACTATAAATGCATTATTTGTTTGAATGTCACTTTCTTAAATTATTAATTTTATAAAATATATCAATATAAAAAGAAATTTAAATTTTATTTTAGAAATAATATTAGTTTAATTAAAAAACTTGAACTGATGAATGACATGATTCAATGTGTGACTAAACTTCTAATCAATTTTATATTATATTATATTAATTACAAGTTTCTCAAACATTAATTGAATTTAGGTTTTCTATTCTTTAAATCAAAGTGTTTTTATTGATTGCAAATGAAAGATATAATTGAAGTTAATTCAATTTGATCTTCAATATTATTTGCTGTATATTTCGAGAAAATGAATGTTCGAAAATCAAACCTACAATCTATCGATTGAATTGAGTTAAAGTTAGAAAGAATCGACTCAAGCGCATAACTTTTTATATTTTTGATACTTTTTAGTCGGAATTTCACTCTTTGAATGAATAGGTATGAGCTTTAAATTTAAGAGACAGAGTTTCATTATTCTTCTCATTCACCTTAATATTTGATTCAATATTTATCAATTATATTTTGATTTTTGAGCCACCAAAACAATAATTTTGTTCATACAAATAGTTAACAAGTTTGCTTAACTTCTGACTATTATTGCTTCTTATGATAACAATTTGGCACTTGATTTGAAGAGTAAAACAATACACGAATTTTCCTCTCATTCCTTGTCTCTAAGTTTGAGTTGCATTGTATGTGATATTGTATGCATTCCTAAATAATAGTGATTAATGATATCAACATAACATCAATAAAATATTCAACAATATTTGACTTGAGGCACAGTAAGCGAAGTATACAAATTATATAAGTTATAGCAATATATTATATTTCTCTTAAGATACTGTTCTATAATAACTTAAGTTGAATATAAATCCTTTCTCTTTAATTGTCTTTGTCTTGAATATAATTCTAAACTCAAGTTGAAAATCGAGGTTAAAAGTTCTGAAGTCACCTTATTTTGAAATTTTCATTCTTGCGTGAGATTAAACACTTATATATTGGTTCAGTTCTCGCGTTTTGTAGTTCAGTTCAGTTCTGTTCTTTATATTAATGAAAAACTCATTTCAAAATAAAGATACTTTCAAAGCATTTTAAGCTGACTATTTAGTTGGAAAATATTATTGAATTTCCGGAACAGAACTTTCGATGGTGTTTTAGCACCTATAATGAAAACTTAAGTTTATGATTTATTATAATTTATGAATAGATAATTGAAAATAAATCTTAGCGGTTACTGATAGTCATTTAAGTTTCAAAAAAAGAACAGTTTTGATAGACAAATAACTTCGTAATTAATGAATCAGTTATTAAATATCCCAATGCTTAATAATGCTGTATTTTTGGCTTTAAGTGTTTTGAATCTTCTTTATTATTGAAATATTGCATAAAACACAATTATTTAGAAGAATCCTACAATTTTTCAAGATTTCTCCCATAAATTAGCTGTAAATAAAAGGAAGTTTCAAAAATATTGAATAACTTTTGAAAAATATTATATATTCAACAATTGAAATGAAAGGAATAAATATTTTTCGAAGGTTTGGTTATGAATATGAATCAATTATTTTGGTTGAAGTAAAATGAATGAATGAACACAATCTATTCATTTTTATTGGTATTGACGCATAAGAATGAATGTGAAAGTATAATAATAAGACCAAACAATGGAGAGCACAGTGTAAGCGATTACAAAAAATATATTTATACCATGACATTGATTGGAGATTGAGAACGACTACGATTATGCAACTTATTCTAAGCTATGCTCGTATTACTCTTATATTACTCTTGTGCTACTCTTCTCAAGAGTGAGTTAAACTCCAACTATTTTTAAACATATTGAAGTCAGTGATGCGATAAAAAGTATGCAATTTTTATTGTTTTACACGAACAGAAGATTGTCTTCTGAGGAGATTGTATGAGACAATAAATAGAGGAAAGTCATGCAACACAAACGAATTAGGATTCGCATTGAATATAACTTTACTGATGGAGAGCTCTCTTCTCAAAGTGTTGATGCGTTTCAAACTAGAATTTAAAAGTTATTTACTTTTGTCGTGATAAGGATTTTTCATCTTTTTCTCTGATACGAATGTAACCACATTTTACTTGAATATATCTCCAAAATATATAAATGAAAGCCAATAATTATTTATCTGCAAAAATTCTTAAAAAGGAGACACAATAGAGATTTCATTCTTCTAATTAAGACATTTCATCAATATCTTATATAAATTGAATTTCAAAATGAATTCAGTAAAATCATGCACTGATATTCTGGCGCTTATATATTCCTGCTTTACATCAACAAATTGATAAAGATTATTTCAATGAAAAATTAGATATTTTTGTTTACAAGTATCAAACATCTATCGATATTCAGAATAACTTATTTCATATAATTAGTCAGTTTCATATCTCTATAATATTCTCAGAAAATTTGTCAACATCTATATTCTTATAAAAATTATACTTTTTATCTCACAAGTCCTTAAATATTGACTTTTATATCAAGTCTGGACGAGTGGTCACTCTATTTATCTGTTCCAATTCTTTTATAAATCATGAAGTGTTGTATTAATTAAATTGTTTAAAATGTGATTTTCTCATTATTTATAGAGAGATAAATTTAAGCCTACTTTCAAAGAAATTAAGTCTACAATGCATTCAAAGATTGCTCAACTCTTATGCTATAGAGTGTAGAATTGTACGGAAATGGAGAAAATCAAACGAGAATCAGATGTTTTTGAGATAGCTATAAATATTATTAAATATCAAAGAGAGGAACAATGATTGCATTTTCAAAAATCAGTGAATCTTGAAGTCTCCTTAAAATTCCCGAAGAGGTTATTTAATATTAATGAAAATAATTTTAGAGTGAATTTTCATCAATGTTCAGAGAATAAAGATATGGAATAAAATTAATAAATTGAAATTAATAAAACATTATTAAAACATTGGTATAAATATAAAAAATTCAATCTATTCATTGTTTAGTTAAACAATTCAATTAATAATTTGATGCAATGGTAAAGAAATTGAACATATATTTGAATGAGAATAGAATAGGAGATTGAGAAAGGATAATATTATACTGTGCTATCAACAACTCGAGGTTTTATTTGCCTTCAGTTTAGTTACTAATAATAACTTATTTTAACATTTATTGTGTTTATTTTATATAATAGGTTATCTACTAATAAACAAGAAAAAATCTATGAATATATTTTTTTCTGTGCTATATTACTGAACATATTATCCATTATATTTCTCAAATGAAATTTTCTAAAACAAATCGATTTTTCCATCAAGAAAAATATAAATTAAGAGTAAATCGTAATTATGAATTATTTGAATCAAAAGGTAGGAAAATAGAAATTCATTATTTTATTGACAATAAAACATATCATTATAAGAATTGTAACATTTTTTGGTGCATCATTCATATCATTAATGCCCAAAAGTTATCGGTCGGTTTGTGATTGAGTTAAGAACATAAACTAAAATGTGCCAAAATTTCTTTTCCATCATAATTTCATAATTATATCATAATTGAATTTTATATAATTGAAAATAAATTATTTTTAGATGTCTTTCCCCACAAAATATTTTATTGAGCTTTTTTGGTTAAATTTCGAAATTGTTATGAATTTTTAAAGATTAAGTTAAGAATGTTCATTATCATGTATCATAGATAGTATAAACTTGAAGTATTGACAATAAAAGTACCATTTAATAAGTTTTTGTAATAAATTTTTCCAAAAAAATTAATTTGAAATTCTTCTAAAAATTTGAGTTATGCCAAACTTTTTCGCTTATCATTCACTGTTTTGTGTGTTATTTCAATTTCAAAGAAATGAGGTAATCTTTAGTTTTTTTAAACACATTGTTTATTTAAAAATCAAAAAATGTTTTATTGCCAACTCACTAAATATTTGTAAATTATTCTATTGAAGTTTAGACATGTCTCTAAACGAGTGTCTGTTTTATAAATTATCTGTTTATTTCAGACTGATTTCTAATATAATGTTAAACTTATAAAACAAAAGAAGCGAACTTTTGAGATACTCTTAACAATTCTGTTCAATAAATCAAAATTAAGATAACAAATGATTAATAGAGTAGAATCAATACAGTATTATATTTTTAAATTTTTTTAATTTTTCCCTTCTTTTTAGAAGTGATTTATCATTATAAATGATCCATATATTACTGATACCAGTGAAATGAAATTTAATTTTCATGATAGCAATAATGAATCAAAATCAAAAATTATGTGACACTAGTATTTAAACTTTTGTAAAGAATAATTATTGCAATAGTTATTGTCTCATTTTTTTGCAGAACTAAAAAAATTCAAATTTTTCCCAAAGAATTTTCAACGAATGATTTTCATATTTTGTCCGACATTTCCATAAATCTTCATAATAGACAAAAAAGAATTCAAATTTGTTTATTTTTCCTAAAGTTAACTCAATTCATGAAAAATGTGAGTTATTTTGCAAAAGTTTACTGAATGTAAAAGAATTTGTCATAAAAAAGATCAAATTCAATATTCGAGTGAAATCGATTTGATTCATTGCCTATTTATTAGTTATTTGAGTTAATTTCAAATCTGCTAAACTTTTTACTACATTTTACTACTAATCATGTTATTATATTATTTCTTACTTAATATTTGGCACAGATTGAGTGATAACACGATTAATCTGTCGTAAATTTCAGATTAACACATTTTCGTTAGTTTAAGGCCAACTTTAAAATTTTTCTCATTGTAAATATGGCAAGAATTTTTTTAAACTATTGACAGTAAATTTGTTTGACGTTAAAGTGCGCCTAAAATACCACAAAATGAAAATTAATTGAATATAAGACAAATGTTTGAATAAAGACATGAACACGAGAAAAAAGTTTGGGTAAACTTCGAAACAACTAACGTTAGTGCATAAAAACTATTTTAATGTTCTTGACTTAAAACTAATAGTGAAACATCATTCTTGGCATTTGATTTTGTGGCTATTTTTTACAGCAAAGACTGAATGCCGCGAGAAAAACATTTACGTCAATGGGAGGCACATATAATTATAGTTAATACAGAAACATACTGTTTGGCACTTCGGTGTCTTTTATTATTAATAGTTCTGATTGAAGTCATTTATGTGGTAAGGCTTTTGCTCTCATTCACTCACTCCTGGGATTTTTTCTGCACTGCAATGCCTGCAAGCAATGGGAAAACAGACAAACTTGATATATAAAGATCTCTTCCCGATTCACCTTATTTTCTCTTTTGTTTGAGAATATATTATCATTCATTTGTTGGTTCAATAAATTGTTATATATATATATATAATTGCAGAAACGGGAGACAATACTTGGAACGAAGTCGAAAGAAATAAGAAAAGAACGACATATCAGATCGAGAACTTTTAGATGAGCTCAATATCTCAGTGTGTTTTATTTGGTTGTCTGTTTGGTAACGCTATAACAGGAAAGTTTGTCTGTAATTGTGACAAAAACGGAAACCAAATGAAAATATGATTGATGTGCGACCGCTTCCGAGTAATTCCAGTAATTCGTGACTGACAGTCAATGTGACCCAACAAATACACTAACTTTTGATTTATTGTATTATCACATATTATATGGCGACAATTGATCCCATACTGGATGAACATTAAAAACAATAAATGGCTTGCAATGATCTGATCAATAACTTTATTAATATTAATTCACCAAATACTATGTCTTGACTAAAATATATCTATGCATTACAATAGCATTACAAAAGCATTACAATAATAAATTTAATATATTTTCCGCATATCTTTACTCTATCAGTGATTTCTCGTGTAAGTAACTGATGATAAGTACTATTTGTTATCAATAACCAAAATATAATTGTGAAATATTGTTGAACCAGAAATAGTTCAATACTTGAATAAATATTGCGCATAAGTCTTACACTAGCATATAATGTATTAAACCATAATCTAATTTAGAGTTTTCAATCAATGCTTTAGTCATAAAGTTTTTCTTTTCAGTCATGAACCAAAACATGTAGATTTGCGTCTAGAGGCGAATGTATTGAATATTTTATTTCGTTTTCGCTCTCTTCTATTCAAAAATTGATTTTTGGTGCATTTAATAGACTTGTGTTGATTAAATTCCAAATAGACTTTTAGTTCATATATTTCAGTAACACTTCATAATTGAATAACACCTGTATTGTACCTAAAGTTTTTTGTCTAAATAACTTATGAAAAAATGGTGTATAAACTACAATTGCGTATAAAGCGGCTCAATAGGTGAAAATCGTTCATTTCAAGTAATTTGCAAACAAATCACTTTATTTATAAAGGGTTTCCAGACTTTCATTAATTTGAGTAAATTCTTATGTGAAATACACTTTATCTATAATGAACTAATTTTAGTTCGATGTGCAAAAGCATCTTTTAAGGCTCGGGAAAAAATAATAATAACTTTTGATATTATCTTTCATTGAAACATATATAAGTTTTCCAATACGTGTATTTTTAAACAAGAATTCCACTTAAATTCTTAGACTTACAAAATAAACTAAGAATGTCTTGAATTGTTTTTGACTAGACAATAGTTTTCCATAAGTTAAAATCTAGACTCTCGAACTTTAACTTTCAATTGAGATTCGCGTACTTCTTGAAATTTCTTGAACTACTTATAAAATTTTGAACCTTTATTTATTTTCAAAATTAATTTTTTTGAACTTATTTTATGATAACTGATGGAAATATTTCCCAAAATTAAAAATAATTAGATATATATATGACATTTCTATCGTTTTGTATGAATTGAACATTATATCAAAATAACTTACCTAATTGCAAAATTATTAAATTTCTGAAAGTTTAATTTTGTTGTTGTTGAGAGTATCGAATGTCTCTGTATTTGGGCTCTAATTTTGCGTCATTTGATTAAAGGTTAAGGGTCGAACTAAGGTTAGGTTGATTTTTGATTTTTTTAAACGATCTGCTATAATAAACTTACCTAAAAATTTTACTTTAAATTGATTATTGAATTATTACAACTTCTGATACAGTATAATGGTATCTATTGGTTGAATGCTCTAATGCTTATGAATTCATAGAATACTTGAAGTATAAAGAGACGAATTGGTGAAACTTGTTTTATTAGATGACTAAAACAAATCGCGTGTCGGACAAAAATTAGTGTTTATCATATAATAAATTTTGTTATTTTCGGTTTGCCTAATGAACCCTTTTTAGTTTGATATTGTATCGCATTTAAAACTCCGGTTTAGATTAACAGTTCTATTCTATTGTATTCGTTAATTACTAATTACATCCCTTAAAAGTTGAGAGTTAATGATAATGCTTTTGTACAATAATTAATTTGTGCGTATTTTCATCATTGGAAAAAGTGGGCTCTATTTATGAGTTTTGGACATGAAATTTTGAAATAATACGTGATTTCATATGATATTTAGCTAAGACTAAATGTACAAAAATATGCTATTAAGAACACTAATGTCATATTACATTGTGTTTTTCATATAGCAGAGCACTGCCTGATAAGGTTAATGGTAATAGTTTTTAGATAAAAATGATGTCTGTCTTGACTAAACTCTATGACATGACTTAATGAGCTTATGTTATGGCATGCATTCTGCCAATTATGAATGTCCCGTATATTAAAAGTATAACTAAGTATAAGATATATTACACAATTATAGCTTCAATTTTGGTTCTTTCAAATATTTATATTTTTAATCCTATCAGCATTTTATCACTATATAAACAAATAATTCAAGTTTAAAGTAAAAGAAACCTTATAAAGAAAGTTATACAGGAGTTTTGCTTTCATTGAAATTTTTAACCACAAGTATTAGTACTGTTTATTAGACTGTAAGACAATGCTCTTGGATTTTAAGACATAATATAATTAAAATTTCATTTTTTATATTTTCAATAAAACATTTTCACTAAGAATAAAGATTTTAAATAATTATTTATTATCAAATATTAGTACTGTTATTCCAAAACTTCATAAACATTTATTTCATTCATTCATATTTTTCTGTATTCAGAATTTATTCGATACTTTGTGATCACTTTTTTAATCATCAAATATCAATATCATCAATATTAATTATTATAAGAATATTGGATTGATAAGAATAATTTACTAGATTAGTTTTTAAAGAAATTGGTTTAAAAAACTACTGTAAGATTTATGAGCTTAAAGTTTTTTGAAATGTTGGTGTAATTATTTAAAAAAAGGTTACAATAATGCGAATAGATTAGTTATAATTTGAAGTGTTATAAGTTGACTCACGATGGCTAAACACCCCTTTAAAAATGACCATGCTTATAAATGAAAGGTAAGATCTAAATTTTCACCTGAGCTTACAAATTACTTATCTATTACATACTATTAGTGAATTGATTCAATAATTCTAAACACAAAACATTATATCTTTATACAGAATATCAGTATTTTGATATTCTGTTTGACACCAACTATTTCATAACTTTAAACAACTAAATGCATTTTAATATTCTTTTTAGTCATTCTATGACATACTTGTCAGAACTCGTGATATATTTATATATTTTACTCAATGATTTGATGAATAATTTTGTTCTAAAATTTAATTAGAATTTTAAAATGATATTCGCATCTATATAAAGTAAACTCAAAAATCCAATTATGACGAGTCAATAGAAAACCTATTCTGTTAAACAATATTTATTTATGGTTCACTCGTTATAAGAGCTATAATTATTCTCAATTTTATGTGCTTTCTTATTAATCTTTCATTTATATAAATTATTTGAAAGATAGAAATGTTTTATAATTAATGAGTATCTGTTGACTTGATGTTGTATTAAAGCACTTACGAATAGACAATTGAATGTTTGGTCGTTTAACCCGAAAGTGTTTCCAATAAAAATAGTTACTCTGACTATAATCAAAAGCGTATCCAATTAGTGCAAAATGCAAATGCTTTCTAATTCTCCTGAGTCTTACGTTGAATTCTAGCTCAAATATTTTTCAAGTTTCTCCCATTTTACCAAACATTAATATTTCAGTTATAGATAAAAATTAATAAACTACTAAACAAAAAGATTTGAAATATTCCAAATTCATTAGAAGTATTAAATTATTTATCAATATAACAATTGAATTTGTTCAAAACAAAAAATCATGGCATTACTTATAACAGAACTTTATAAATTCTTTTAATTTGAATTGAGGTTATTTACCGCAAAACATGAAAAGTTTTCATTTGTAAAGCCATTTGGTAAGTTATCTCAATACAAAATTGAATTATAGTACGGAATCAGTTCTATGTTTTTTATATTGATTGCAAATCGAACACAATAACCTTCATCAAAATGATCAGGAAATAGACATTTTGGAAGCATGTTCTTTCATAAAGATGATTTGTACTCGAAGTAAAATCAAATTAATTTTTCAATTAGAAGTATGAAAAACTTTTTTATATTATATAAATAATATAAATATAATCAAAATTTAACTCCAAAATTACAAATCAACGAATAACAAGCAAACTTTGTGACTTATTTGTCTGTATCTATCAATATAACTATAACTTTTGGAGAAATGCTTATTGTGGATATTGTTAAAAAAATAATAAGTTTCTTAAGTCATGTTATAGAACAGTGTTTCCCAATCGGTTGTATGTGTATCAGTTAGTGGTACGCCAATTGCTATCAAGTGAGTCGCGATATATCTCGCGAATTAATCGCAAAGTTTTTGAAATATAGATTTTAAAATCGAAATTATTCAAAATCTATTTATTTGACTGTACATGAATTTATGAGGCTCAGATCTTTTATTCCAACCTTGCTTTCAAACAAATCAAATCAGTTTAAACTTTTCAAATGTCTAAATTATACGAACCCAATGAACATTCCTAAACTTTAAATCGAAACAAAACAATTCCTGTTTAATATCAATATTCATAAGATAATTTCGATTTTTGAAATAAACTCAATTGAAAAATACTATACCATATTATTTACAGGTAGCCAAACATCAAATTTACTGATACGCGATGTGAAAAAGTTTGGGAACCATTGAATTGTAGAATATAAGTGAATTTCACAGATAAAGTTATAAAACCAATGGAAATATTTTTGTTTCTTAAAGTTTTTGGTTTTTGTTTCGCATAAAAAATCGCTTGAGGGAAGAGTTGGTCACAAATCATGTTTGAATTTCAATTTATTTTTTATTCTTTGTTTTAATACAAAATAATGCTGAAAATGTTGTTTTAGTAGAAATATAAAAAGAACAACATCTACAATAAAAATTGGAATAATTTTTTTTGAGCAACAAAACGAAGGGATGATTCCAGGAATGAAACAAAAGATAATTCACGAGTTAATTGTATAATTATCAGAATTCAATTTCGATTTATTTATTCTCTAATTTTTATTAATTAAAACTGCAAAATAAAATCGCATTTCATCTATAATTTCTGCAACACTTTATGTAAAGTCTTAATTTTGTTAGTTCTATATTCAAAAACTTCATTCTAAATCTAATTTTTGTTTCACAGTAATTGTACTCTTCATTTTCAATAAGTAAAATAGTTCTATAACCAGTGTTTCTCAAGCTTAATTTTGCAGGGGGGCCTGGTTCCAGGATTTCTATGATTTTTCAAAGAATTTTGGTCATGAATTCTTTTAATAACCAATAACTTAAAAACTATTGATTCTATAAATTTTTTCGATGCGAATAATTCTTTCTTATATTAATCTGAAAAAGAATCAGTCATAAAATTTCAGATATTTGTTACATTCTAACGATTATTTTTCGGTGAATAGAAAGTTTAAATGCCATGTTCACTACGTTCAAGTTATAGCCTCACTCTCATAATCTTCTAATACTTCCGCCTATTTTTAACAATTTTTCAGTAGAATATCAGAAAGCAATACTTTTCGGAATGTTGTTATAGGATTTTTTGAATAAAATTTATCTCAAATAAACTCCATTATAGGCTCTAAGTATTGAAAATCTAATCTTTTGCAAAGATGCATCACAACATGGGCTAAGGATTGTGACTGGAGTTGGCAAATAAACGTCAAATTCTTTCGTGTGTAATATTACGCCTAATTTTCTGCATAATTCTGTTAAAAAACTGCAAAATAGGTGTAAAAATCTTTTTATTGGATATTTTCTAATTCAAATCATACTTCATTGTTATTGATATCATCTTATTTGAATTTAATTTCTAGATCAAAGATTAGTTTGAACAGTCAAAAATCGTCCTATAATACATGTGTATTTAAAAGTTTGTTTTGATATTTAGAATAAATTTTAGCATATTTAGCATATTGTTCGACACATTCAATGGTTAATCACCCAGAATTCACAACATTTTTTGCAATAACTTTCAATTATGAAATTTCATATAACAATTTTAAGTTTAGTTTTTAAATAAAACATGCCTTTTATGGAATAAAATTTGAAAATAAAAAAATTCCAATAGATGGCGATAGTGAGAATTTTAAACTAAGTTGTAATTTTCTAAAATGTGAGGGTAATTTTACGTAATGTTACTTAAAATTACAAGCGTAAAAATCTCGTGATTACAATCTGCCCAACTCTAGTTGCGACCACCAAAAGTCTCTTCCAAGTTACTGTACAGTCGATGACTTTAATAAGAGCGAACTTAAGATATATACTTTCATGTATAACATAGTTTTTCATTTGGTTGACTTTACTTTAAAAAAA
>JAQFXV010000126.1:0-35151 GCA_034694065.1 Camisia spinifer
TCCTCTCTGCGCAATAGTGATCAATGCATGATTTCTTAAGTCACTTGTACTGTACTAAATGCTTCTATTTTATGTACGAATATAGAATCAAATAGTTTTCTTTTCAGCAAAAATTTTTCAAATTCAAATATTTTCGAATTTTCTATCAAAATAAGTCGTGGTTTTCATAAATTTTATTTTAAATTCTAATAAAACATGAGTAGTTTATAAATTAAAATTGAATCCAAAACTTTAATCTAAATAGTTATCAATTGCAGTTTTATCATTGAAATCGAATTGCATAACAGTTAGTGTCCTTCATAGATGTTGGCAAATGCTCAGCGGGTAAGATCTTGCAAAGTAAGGTCAAACCAAGAAAAATAGTATTCAATCGGCAATAAAGTATTTCTCCTCATGGAGTGTTTGAGTCAAACTAATAGGGCTTATAGTGTAGGAGGAATTTAGCCGAATGAGTCCACAATTTATATTACTTTCAAAATAATTTGTTTAAAATAAATCAGATGTGCACCTGCTGTCAGAGTTTCAGATAAAACGCTAAGTGAAACCGCAAAAGCCACTGACCTCTACAGTGGAATTTCATCTGTCGAGTGAGTCTGCAAACTGGCCTTTCATGCCTTTCCTCTTTATCATCATTCAAATAGTTTTTCATTCTCTTCTCGTGTCATCAGATATCACATGAAATCCCTGAAATCATAAGATTATATTTGCAATGTATGTGTATTTATACCGGTATATAAGTTAAGAATTAGAGAGACAACTACTGAGTGAGTAAGGAATTGCATGCATTGATATAATGGAGATAAATGTTTGAATGTCGCAAAGATTACTAGTAAGGACACTAGTATTACATTAAAGTGAAATACTTTCACAAATGTCCAAAATTAAATTTTAGATTATGAAAATCTTTTATTTGAGTTCATTTACCTCAAACTTTTTCTCCTTTATAACTTTTCAAATATCGATTACATTAGCTGTTCGATTGCTAAATGTTAATGTCGACTTAAATTGCTTGGGATTACATCTAATCATTAGGTATTTTGATTTAAATTAATATAGTCAGGGGTGTTGTCTGACTAACGTCTGACTTGAGATCATTTCAACCATACATTTCACCTGTATTTCATGAATCAACTCATAACGAATCACATTTCAAAAATACTGTATGTCTCTCAAAATATAGAACAAAAAAATTAATAAATACATTCTTTTGATTTATTTAATTTTATAAAATATGAAATTGAAATTGCTTTTTATGATCTTTTTAATTGAATTCGTTAAGTTCCTAAAAAACGATTACAATGAATGATTCAACGATAATGAATAAGTTTATGCAACTCTATCAAGTTTTATAAACAGAAAACTAGAAAAATGTTTTTATTGCAATTTTTATCAATTCTATCTGTAATCGCAGGTTTCCAACAAAAGAAACATTCTTCATATATAACAAGAAAATTTCTGTACGTTTCGAGTGTGCTTTTGAGCCCATTTCTTCTTATAGACTATTGGAGAATATTCTGTTAAGATTAAAATTGAATTTGTGTGTGTGCTGTGCTTTGAGTCGAGAGAATATGTGAGCATTTTTAGTTAGTGTTAGAGTCTATCTAATGAGAGTTTAATAATAGTAGCGCCAAATTCCAAACTTGAAACTGATTTTTCGCTAGAGTTGTATGTTTGGTAACTGCAAATGGTAGAGACTGCTCATTATCAACTCAGAAATGACTTGAGGCATGAATAAATTTTTTGTGGTAACATCATTTTCTCATCCCACCAATTACTGGTACAAACTAGTAAACTGCGGAAGCCTACTATTAAATGCTAGAAATGCTAGAAGTAAGAGACACTCCTTTGCTTTGAGCTCAAATGCCATTTTCCTATTTACTCATTTTAATTTTTTCGTTGCATACCTTTCAAGACTCACTAATGCATTATTGGTATTGTATGTAAATAACGCTTTATTCATATTTTGTTTGATGTGCAGCAATGCAATGCATATCACTTCTAATGTATAAAATGACAACTTATGTATATCTTTGAAAAAATTCGTATCAAAAATAAAAACTTGTGAACTCTCGTTTACAATAGACTGAATGGCGCGCTATTAGTCTGCAGCAAAACTGTTCTATTTCTCCTTCACATCTACCTTGACATTGAACTATGTATTAAATTGCATCATTTCATGCACTAAATGTTTTGGTGATTCCTCGAGACTATCGTTATGGCAACTGAAGATGGGATACAATTGCGTCATTACATGACGTTTGTATCCATAGAGAACTCTCTCTCTCTCTTCCTAATGGATGCTTAAGAACTCAGAGCTAGAGATACTCTTCTTAACTAAATAACAAAACATATTTTTGTTTTTTAGTGCTAAAGATTATATTGTTATTGACAATACTTTCTCAGTAAATAACAAGAGTTTTAAGTATATATGTATTCTAGTGAACCCATTTTGGTAAAAAACAATAAAGTTTATGATTTTCAGACAGAATACAAGTAGGTGTTCTTGAACCTGAAATACTATAAAATAAGTTATTTCGACCTCAAATCTCAAGTCTCTAAAGACTTGTATTTAATGCTATATCAAAAACTTCGCTTCTATTCTCTTTTACATAGAAAAAACATACAATTTGTTTATTATATGCATAAGTTTGAAAAAATACAATTCAAGTTATTTTTATTTTGGCTGAAATGTAACAAAAATTAGAATTTTAATCTTTATAAATGCATTATTTTTTGCATCATTTAACTGCCAGGATATTTGATAAATAGTTATAATATTTTGTTGCACATATAATCTTGCATTTAAACAGTTAGATATAAATTTGAAATTCATACGAACAGTTATACCTTTAAGTAATGATCAAGTCTTATATCATCCACAAATTCCTCGAGTAAAGCATTAAAATAGCGTTAGTCAGAGCCAGCATTTGCACAAAGAGAGAGAAAAAGAAAGAGAAAGAAAGAAAGAGAAAGAGAGAGAGAGAGAGAGAGAGAGAGAGAGAGAGAGAGAGAGAGAGAGAGAGAGAGACCTCAAATCCCAAAGTGCATGAGTCCCGGGCAGAAATTTGTTGATTTGCGTCACGAAAGCTTACTTCTAACCTGCTATGAGAATAACAAGTTGCGACGGCATATAAAGTACTGTATTTTCTCTAAACTATTTTTTAATGCACTCAAGTTTTTTTATAGAGACTGAATATTGTATTTGAAATATTAAAGATCATAAGTCTAAATATATTTTTCTTAATACACTCTTTTTATGTTCTATAATTTGATATATATTTAGTTAAATAATGCAAATAAATCTTTTGAAAAGCTTTAATGTTAATAACAAATGCATGCATATATGCAATAATAGCGATTCAATATCATTGTATTCATTGTCTGGTGGTATCATTGATTTAAATGATAGCCAGATCTTACTTAATCCCATTTGAAAAAGATTTATATTTATTTGGTTTTTTTGTTCAGCCAAAGGTTGCAAAACATAATTATGCAAATCTTTCTGTTTAGTAAATAAATCCTTTGGATGCGGCGATTCTCTGGTCTAACTTATAAGCCCTGTTTTGAAGGTGAGTTCTAGTCTTTCCAGTTAAGTCCAAATCTTAAATATATATATATTATGACATTTATTCAACAATTCATGGTTTTCAGCTCTTTAGTTGTTGTTGAGTTGCTTTCACTTATTTATTGAATTATACAAATAATAACCCGAACGACAAAATATTTATTCGTGTTTTTGAACGAATGTCAAAACATTATTTCATAACTGAATTTAATAACACCTACACTCTTGTCATCTAATACTTACGTTGAGCTGATTTTCTACTCAAGTAATTGTTTTGATAAATCTGAATTCAAGACTCTCTTACATTAGTTACGATATGATCAACAATATATGGCATTTAAATGACATTCAAGTGACGCAATCAATGCGTCAAACATTTCAAATGCATTATGATATACGAAGTTCAGTCTTTTATCAAATGACGCTTTCAGATGCTCTTCAATAATAGGATGATTCAATTTTCATCTAATCTCTCTCTCTCTCTCTCTCTCCTCTTCTCTCTCTCTCTCTCTCTCTCTCTCCTCTTCTCTCTCTCCTCTTCTCTCAAAGTATTACAATTCAGTAGTTGTGTTCATATCTCAAAATAGCTATACTCTAAAAGTGGCGGTGTTTTTGATTACAATGAACTATTAGAACTACAAGTGAAACATTTGCGTTTGAGGGAAAATGAAGACTAACAACAAAATATTGTCCAAATGTTAAGCGCATAACTAGTTCTTTGCAAACGTCAAACGCAATATTTTTCATCATTGCATTAATTCATATGAAATAACATGTTTTTTCTATTTTGTGATGATGTGAAACGATGTTTCTGTTCACAGAGAGTTCAGAACAAGCAGATACTGAAGTTTTGCAGTTCTACTGAACAAAACATATCTCCAACAAAACTGTTTATTATACAGTCTGTTAATATTAGACAAAAGAAAACTAAGTTGCATATAAAGTCGCAAAATGCTTACTAAGTTTTATAATATATTGTAATGGTTAAGCTCATAATTGTATGAGAAGGCCATGAATTTGAGTCAAACTATGAATTATTGTATGTATACAATAAAAATCATACAAAACATTTTGCACTCGCGATTGCACTTATTATCAACACCAATGTTGATGTGGTTTTTTGTGATCAGTGCAAGTTTGAAACAGACCTCTGTCCATAACATGGCACAGCGCCAGCATTTTTAGATAACCATTGTTATAGTGGGCGTATTGTCGCATTGCGATTGTATTATTATGACAGACAACAAAGTCGGCCACAGGTCTCCTATTATTCTCCTCTAAACCCTATTTTTTGAAAGCCTTCACATTTTTTTATTTGCTTTTTTCGAATGAATGATTTTGCGGCGATTACTGTATAACGTGAAATCGCAAACCTATCCCCAAACACAATGAAACCCTATTTTTAAAAAATGAATGGTTAGACTCGACCATCGCATAACTGGTCACTGCATTGCATATTTTACTTTATCTTTTTATTCATTCTTTGAACGGACTTTGCTTTACAATAAACCTAACGTTAACCCAAGACCTTAACTAACAACAAAAGAGATGCAAACTTTTTCAGAGAAAATATCGCTTGATTTATGAGACAGAGCACGCAATTCCGCGACTTTGTATTAGTTCTGCTTTATATTTGTAGTTTTGTAGGTGGAGAACACTTTTCAATAATAAAGTATTGCTTTTTTGTGCATTAATACATGAAAAAGGGCTAAATTTGGTTAACTTTGGTCAATACCCTCGGTTTGATTTGCAAAAAATGCAATGCTCTGCAGATTTATAAATTCACTCATCATTGTACTCACCTATTCATGTGTTGTTTTGTCTGTCGACGAGTTAATGTAAATCGATTCTAAGAATTTCAAGGATGGAAATCGATTAATGGTTTATGTGATTTTCATATACTTATCTGCAAATCGTAATGCAATCAATATATTTGCAAAATTATTGGCTTTCATTAAATGCTTTCAAACATTAATTTAGCAAAACTTTAATCATTGATATCTTTAATTACAATTATGAATATGATATTAAATGCATGTTTTAAGTTACAAATCGACTTCATATTGTATGACTAGTCAATAGCGAGCACTGTTATGCGTATAAACCAGCAAATACTTAATGCTTATGTCATATCTATGCGTAGGTGGAAAGAAAAGTGCTCTTCTTTTAAAAAGACTGGAAACGTTCAAATGATGATCATTCCGTGCCATAGACTAACCTCAACAGCAAGACTTGTTTAACGCTTTTTTGGGTTCTCAGAATTATTTGGTGGTCTTTCACATCAGTTCATATTTCTTCATATCTTCGTATAACAGGTATTCTATCTTTTATATGAATTATTTTTTATAATTTTTATAATGCAATAGTATTTTCAAATAGTTTTGAATGTTTATTGCAATTGCAGTTCAGTAGCATTTTTTAAACAAATTTAAGTTAACTTTATATTTATAGTAAAAATATTGGTATTTGTAAACTATTTTATGCATTGCATTTGAAAACAATAGATTGTTTGCGCATTAGTGTATTGAAGACATCGCATACATAATAGTTTGGTTGTCTTGAATGCCAAATTTGCCAAACTTTTCCCCTCTCCCCAAATGACACTCATCTGCAAGCATTCATATTATAAATGCAATGTAATGTCTAAACAATAATTGCATTGAAATAAAAAAGATAGTCTAAGTACAGGTTGTATAGTATAGTTAGTGTACGCCTCATGTAATTAATTGGCACGATTTCCATGAGGAAAGTATGGCTTATAAAATGGATTTCATTCGCTTACATTGCCTCTAATGAAGTTCGGGTGGGGATTGTTATAAACTGGACTTTCAATGCCAGTGGCAGAGCCCAGAAGCTCAACCACAACATAATATGATGAGTTTTGCAGTACTTACTGTCATAGAAAGACTACTACCATCGCCACTAC
Organism: Camisia spinifer; assembly: GCA_034694065.1. Taxonomy (NCBI): domain Eukaryota; kingdom Metazoa; phylum Arthropoda; class Arachnida; order Sarcoptiformes; family Camisiidae; genus Camisia; species Camisia spinifer. The sequence continues at coordinate 6,492 of JAQFXV010000126.1, forward strand.
TATTTTCTTTTTTAAGTGCTGCTCCTTTTTCTAAGGCGAGAATGCTTTGCTTTTGAAACTTGAGTTTGTATTGCCTTATCGTTTGGCGACCTTCGTCTGAATTTGAGGCAGAATTACATTTAGTGGGATGAACCCGAACAACTAGTAATCAGTACGGGGGCAGCAAAAAAATCTATGTAGTGTTGGTGTAGTTAACTTTGTAACGTAGTTTTGGTGGCTTTCTGCCATCGGCTAAGGAGGAGCGATAACTTTGAACAATTTTTGCATTTAGAGCTTGTTCTCGATGTCTTGGATGTTGCGAAAAATCCATTCTAATGGTACTGTGTTTTTATTGTGATGCTCTCACGCTTAAGCTTTTTTATTTTTATGTTCAAATTTATTGAGCTTGGGTTTAATTTCCGTCAAAAGAGTTTTTAACTTCAATATTTTTGGTTCACTCGATATAATTTTAAGTCTGGAACTGCTTTGCGTGTCATCACAATATTTGTGAATTAATAATTGCAAATTATACAGATTCTCAATGAATTTTTGCATTTATACAAATCAAGTTCAAAAAAGTGTTGAATTAACTCAAAATTTGTATTATAATATTTTTTAGATCAGTGTCTCATCAAATTTTGTATTTATCGTTTGAAAAAGTTGTGGTTTAATTAATTTGCAAAACGAAATAAAAGACTTAAAATAATTGATGACAATTGAATAAATTACTTTTAATTACATTAAAAAAGTTGAAAAAATTGAGCTGCAATTAGTGGTTATATCGGTCGCAGTGATGCCATCAAATACAAATGCGTATTATTATGGCTGATCGTGTGTTAGCCATGACAACCAGTACAGAAGAAGATGCAATAAAGAAATCATCCGAATTAAATCCAAGCTCTGACCAAAACACTCGTAAAAGAAAAAGACTTAACGCAGTGCTCACCAAACTTACGACACAAGTAGAAAGAAAAGGTAGTGATCAGAGTTACGACGACACTACTGGAAGTGAGCCCAGTATAAGCCCTCCAGCAGTAGTTGAAGAGGAGTTTCATCTGCAAAGCGTAATATCATCGCCTCGACCGCCACAGAAACAACTTTCAGTTGACTCAGACATTAGTTTAAGCGTTCAAACGAAGTTAGATATCGGAGAAGAAACACGTCATTCATCACCAATAAAAGCACATTCGTTCACAACTATGGCTCCGACAAGTGATCACCAGCTCTGTAAAGCAGAGCCCGGATCACCTATCATAGGAAGAACAACTCCCGCTTCTTCATCAGAGATGTCGAGTCCATTGGAGGGTTCCTTTTATTTTGAAGGAAGACTTAAATATCCACCAAATATTGGGGTCGAAGAAATTAAAGATGATAGCAATGGTACAGCTATTGAACTTTTCACACCTCCTACTTCTGACTCTGCCGGTGGGAGCCGTGGAGATAGTGAAACATTATATGGTGAACACGAACAGCACAGTCCAGGTCTCGATGAAGGAAGCGATGATCCATTTAGTGGTGGAGAACAGGCTTCCATTATTTCGCCGAAGGCTAACACTACTGATCACGACATTGAGCCCCAGGAGAAGAGAATATTTCGCATACCGGATATACCTGACCAAAAAACACCTTTACATGAAATCAGCTCATCTAAAATGCTTTCACCGTTTGGTAGCAGTGTTTTACCTACTTTTCCAATATGTCATTGCCATCATTGCCGTACACTTGCAGGACATACCAGCGGAAAATTGATTGGTCCGAGCAGTTCATGGACTATGCTTTCCAATTGGCAAGAAATGACACGACAGAGGTCTATGATTGAGTCAATTAAAATGCCGATTCCATCGACACCCATAACGCCGATCACTCCTATGTCTCCTTTGACCTCAGGTTTTGAATCATATTTACAGCAACGCTTTCTGCCTGAATTTTATAGGCGTCGAAGTCATTCAGACAGTGATTTACAACAATGGTTTGACAATCCAACAAATACGACAACCACATCCTCTCATATTATGATTCCATCGCCATCTGTGTCAGTGCCGCCTTCACCTCACCATTTACGGGAACCAATTCATGGCACTGTATTAAGAGAGGGCCGTTGGTTACCAAAGCCATTGACAATATCATCAATGAAAAAGGGAGGAAGTCTTGAATCGGAACATTCGACACCTCAAGATTCACCTCTAGACCTATCTGTTAAGTCCGCGAGTCCTCGAAGTATTGGCGACCGTTTCATTAATATAATAACCGATAGCTTAACTTCAACGACAGCCACATCAACAAACATTCCTTTATCGCCAGTCAATTTGTCGAGTAGTTGTGAAACTCCTACTCTTAGTGATACATTAAGTCCTCGTACTTTACATACACATTACGGTACACATCATAGCACTCATCATAGTCCTCACCCTCACTCACATCCCATAAGTAAGCAAACATTTTTTAGCATTCCTTCATTAACATCACGAATACATCAAAGCTCATCACTTAAGTATGAGCCGAATGGCGGCTCTCCGACTACTTCTCAATTTCCGCGATCACCGATTGGGAGTACAAGCTTTCCAGCTCAGCATAATATCGAAATACCCACTATTACTGCTCATCAGCCACAAGAAGTTATAGTACAAAGTACTAGTGGTAATGCCAGTCAGAGTGCAGACGTAGCCTATGTTTGTCCGATTTGTGGTCAAATATTTTCTCTTCACGACCGTTTGGCCAAACATATGGCGAGTCGACATAGAAGTCGTCAAAATGAAGCCACTGCTAAAACTTATGTATGCGATGTTTGCAAGCGATCCTTTGCAAGAAGTGATATGTTGACCAGACATATGAGACTTCACACAGGTATTAAACCATACACTTGTCGTGTCTGCGGACAAGTTTTTTCAAGAAGTGATCACTTAAGCACTCATCAGAGGACACATACAGGAGAAAAACCTTATAAATGCCCGCAATGTCCTTATGCTGCCTGTCGTCGAGATATGATAACTAGACATATGAGAACTCATGCCCGTTACGAATTGCCTGACAGTAGCTCTAGTTTTGAAGACTTGGGTTCTTCGACAGTCGATGAAAGTGGTTCATCGCCTACTCAAAAGATATCCAAAGCCTCTCTGCCCGTTAAAATTTCTGTAATACCGACAACTGCTGCTGATTCTGCTGCTCACCAATAAACGTGAGTTTATTTTATATTTTCAAATTTTATTATTGTTTTTTGAATTATTTATTAATATCGATCAAATCAAATGCAATATTTTATAATAATAATTGAGCACATTATATAAATTAAATCTAAATTTTAATGCTTTAAGAAAACTTAAACCCTCTTTTTCAAAATCCATTACTTTTCTTTTTCATATTTTAAAGAGTTGGGTCAATACATTCTTTTGTATATTACTGGATGCAATTCAATAAAAAAACGCATTCTTGACCTGCTTTTCAATGAATGCATACAAAAGCATAGGAACCCTTAATAACAGGGGTGGGTGTATAGCATTGGGTATATATTAGTTCCGTATTGAAAAAATTCTTGAATAACTTTCAACTCGTTAATAATTTTGTCACTTTTATTGTGTCCGATATATTGTGCCAAAAATTTAGTTATTGTTCTTCAGACAAAGAATTTTTGCTAATAAACCGAAAATAGAATTTTTTGTTTGTGCGAAAGACACACTTTTGTGTTTTACTTGACTTTATTAACACAGACACAACTCGATTGATATATTGAATTATATTTCATGTTTATCATCATCTGATACTAAGTTTTTAGCACAATATTTTTTAGTTTACAAAATGCCACAAATCTTAACTCTAATTACTGTAAATAGTTTTTTTTAATGACTGTACTTTTAACTTAAATGCATTTTCAATATCAAATTCCTAATTATCTTTTACTCTTCATTAAATTCTTTGAATAAGTTTGAAAATAAATTTAGTAATAAAAAAAAGTTCGTTCGATGAAATTTTTGTATTTTCTCTGGAATCTAAATTTTGCTAAAGTTTGAATATCACTTGAAATATCGAATTATTACATACAAAGTATTATAGTATAAATATTATAGTATAAGCAAAGCATTAGAAATTCTTCGAAACTTATCTGAAATTCAAATACTATTTTCTCAAAGATTGTTCGCAGCATTGAGTTTGAATAGATTCACGTTTTTTTCATAGCGCCTCTTTTTCCATGATTACCTCCTACAGCATAAATCCATGTAATAATAATCATTAGGACGACTGGTTGTGTACATTAAACCATTGCATGTATGAAATCAGTAGCCATTCTGACCTCTCAAAGAAATATAAACGAATTTCTTCTTATCAGTTCTCAAATTAATTTTATGCGTGTGTTTGCGTCTACTTTTCTTTATGATATTATATAATAAATTATGTGGTCTTTGTGCTAACCAAGACTTACATTTATGACTAACATTTACTTTATGATGTAAAAGCTAACATTTCTCTCAAATTATGTCTGCAGAAAAGCCAAACAATTTTACAATTTTATTTCAAAAAACTTATGTTAACAATATTCTAATGAAAAGAATCTTTAATTGCTTCGATTATTTCGAATTTCATGGAATTTCGAATGAATAATTAATTTTGGAAACATTCTAAAATCAATTATTCTAAAGTTTTATGAACTTACGAGTTATACAATATTGAAATAGTGTAAATATGTTATGCAAAATATAACTGAATAGAAGATCATTTAGTTGGGAGTTGTTTAATGGTCTAAATCAACCGAAGCTTTGTTTTTTGAACCCAACCCGAGATTCATTGCAATTGTTTGAGCCGATAATATTGGTTCTGATAATCTCTTGTATATTGAAACTAAAATTTGAATCTTATTTTTAGGACTCGACCGAAATTCAATGGATGGCTGATTGAAGATAAGGTTTTCTCTTGAAATATCTGAAGTGAGTGCCAATTAAGTGTCCTTTGTTTAGAATGAGAGAAAATAAGATAGAAATTGCTATGAAGTGAGACTCAGTGCCGATATATTAGTTTTTATTCTTATTAAAAATATTTTTGATGGAAATGAATGCTCAAACTTAATTGTCTTTACTTTTGGTTTCAATCAAACCAATTAAATAATATTGAAAATTCAATTAACTTTTGAACTATTCTCTACTCTTTTTTGCTGTCAAATTTCAACTTCAATCGAAACGAATCAATTCTATGATACAAATCAAATATTTTTGGTATATTTTTAAAGATTTTTGTAATCATAGTATCTTTTGTTCAATTCGATTGTAGCAGATATTTTATTATTAATTAATATATAAATATATAGTATTAATGATTATGTTTCTTACGAGTTAGTATTGATTCAAAATTGAAAATATTACCTCTTCTGATAAAAAAAGTTCTTTTGACATATGAAGTCAAATAATATTTTTCATGAGACAAAAAACTATATAAAAGTTAATTTGAAATATTATAATATTGTCCAACAAATATTGATAATCACAGTTAATACTAGTTTATCATAATATTAAAAATTAATGAATAAATTATTAGCACAACTGTTGGATAAACGATTATTAGTTAATTGCATCTTAATTTATGAAATGTAAATAAGATTATATTTAATCATAAACCAGTGCCAACTCATTCCGAATTTAATCCTAAATTCATTGAATATTTTTCTTATAAGTTTATTTTAAAGTTTTTATTTTGTTCAAAAGCAAGCAATAAGTGCACTGAAATCGGTTTTTGAATTGAAAGTTTATATAAGTATTTTAATAACCATAAGATTCGTACAAATTATTGGCCAAATATTTTATCTAAACTTACATTATAAGAATTGGAGGTAAAAAGTTTTAAGACAGTTTTTGAATAAATTCTGAATAATTCGATTTCATTAACCCATTTTGGTTTTTCATAATTCAGATGAGTTTAATGCTAAATATTGTTATTCTCTATGATATAAATAATTCTTATGTAAATTATAGTATTTGGAAATATTTGTCGTTAATCAATAACAACTATTTAATAATACTAAACATATCAAATATATTGAATTCCATAAAAATTCAATTAGAAAAATAGATTTCTTTTCATTATGTAAAGTTTAGATATTTAAGTATTTAAAACTAAAATTAAAATATAATTAAATATGAATAAATGCTTTTGAATGAAGACTATAAATCTGTTGTAAACGTGATCACAAACAGTGCCATTAAGTTCGATACATGAAAAATATTTTAAAAAAGTCTATATCGTAATGTCAGGTGAATTCAGTGCCACAGCTTTGCTGTATATCTTATAACATTATTCTTATTAAAATTGGTGATGACTTTCATTTAGTTCTGTTTGTAATATAATTCATATGATTTATGATTCATTCAAATTCCTTTATCTTTAACTCATTCACTCATTATTTGAAACCAATTAATTTTAAATTCTTGATACCTATAATACAGTACAAGTATTATATGTTAACAAATATTTGCTCAAAATTAACTTATATTTATTAAATTAAATTTTAATGATCTCTATATCTGTTAATAGTAAGCTTTCACTCAAATCCTGAATGCATAGCAATTATTATAATTGGTATTAATAATCATTCGATGTTTAACTTTAATCATTGTAATTGTCATTAATTATTGGTATGTTCTGAAAATCAATTAATGTATATATTTTAAAAAGTCTGTTCTTTACCAGAACTTGTAATATACTATAATTGTAAAGTTTGTGCGTTTAAACAAATAATTAAGAAATAGCCATAAAGTGAAACTTTGTTATCATTCCTGACTCAATGATTTCTATGAAACTGAATTAATTGTCCCAATTATTGTCCAATTCTTATATGAATTTAAGATTCTTGAGATTGATGTGAGAAATCTTAATATTTCAAATTATATAAATATTAAGTAAATGATATTAACAATAATTATATTTATAAATATGTATATTTACTTCAATATAAATATATAAGAAAAACTTATATTACAAATACAAACACCTATTGTCTAATTTCTTTAGTTTCTGCATTAGTGTAAACTATATTATGATTATTAAACGATGTAATGAAAGCACTTATTTATGTTAAAAAGGGATGAATTAAAACTATTTGTTTTTTATGTTTTCGTTAAGATTTCATTTAACTTTTGATATCGATTTTCAGCAGAGCATAAAAATAAATGCAATCAAGACTTAATTCTATGTTTAAAGTAAGTCTATATCTATTATATAATACAGAATTTTGAAAATAAAATTTAGGAGCAGTTAGTTATTGAAGCCTACGATAAAAGTTAATAGTTATGGATATTTGAAAACCAGTTTTACGCATATCTCCAGTAATAAGTTATTATTTAATAACAGTAAGATTGAAGCGTTTTCAAATTCAAATTGAAAACTTAATAGCGTAACGATGTAACTAACTTTGATTATTTAATATTAATAAGGACTACATTTTTCGGCAAATTTTTTATCTCAAGACTTGCAAATATTACTATTGTTATCAATAAATTAATGAACTCTTTTATTTAATGATAAATTTATTAAGATATTAAAAATAATAGATTACGACTCGCAGAAGTCATCGTCAAGTAAAGAATTCAAATGATTTTAAACTAATCGTTGAGCTTAAGTTTGAAAAATAGTACAAAAATAAGAAAAATTTAAATATGTTTTTCGATTATTGCGTTCCATATATTTTTGTTGGATTGACCCTTATCTAGATTTAATAGTGTTTCCAATAAATCCTCTGATTATCAACTCTTCTTATATTTTCCATTTATATATAATTGATGTCAAGAATATTCTTTATAAGACAACGGAGAATTATTATTCTTATTGAACCCCAATTCATTAAATATGAAATTCAATGAAGAATATCTAAATCAATATTTCTCTAAAGATACTTTTTTTAACTTGATAAATGAGGGTAAAAAATACCACAGAGGTTGGACAAAATTTTATGCCAAAACCATCGGAAAACAATTTAAAAATAAGACCTGATTGGAATCAATAAGTTTTTGTAACTTCCTTCTGTAATCGGAAGCAATAAACTTAATAACAAGTCTATAATTACAAGTCCTTTGATTTTAAAATTTAAAGTTTAATTTCCCACTATTTTACTATTTGATATACAAAGTGAATAATATGAAAGAGAATCAAGTGAAGCGAAGGTCAACGATATATCTGAAAACGTCCTTTTTATAAGGATGTTCACCATAATTATACTCCTGTACTGCCCATTCATCAAATGGTTGCAAATGGCAAACTACTAATGTCAGTGAAGCTAATCAACGATAAGCTGCTGCTTTTTTGTTTAGCTCAAACTCATGATTCTCTCCATTATTATTACTTATACAGTATATATGATCGCAATATTCACTGCTTCTGCAATTTTTTGTTATTCAGCCAACTTTGGAAAAACGTGAAAAAGAATTTTCTCAAAAGTAATGCTGCGATAATCTTGAACTCTCTCCTTCACTATCTCTGTGCAGGTATTATAACTGTCTCTACCCCTACTTCTACCCAAACTTCTCTCTGACCCTCACTCTTAAAAGCGTAATTTATATTAATGTTTCCAAAAGTTTCTAAAAATTGTGTTGTTATTGATTCAAATTCAAACACAAAAAGAACAATATTTTGATCAAATTTAATTTTAATAAATTTTTAATCTCTGATTTAATGAATAATTATTTTTTAATCAAATAAAACATAAATAAACTGCATATCGAGTATTGAAATGAATAATTACAAACTTGTTCAACTACTTGTTTATTAGAAGTGCCTCTCATATAAATACATGAAAATTGATCCATTGTTCTCACATTGTCCGCACCCCTTAGTTATAGTAATTTAGAGTTTATAAAGTAATTGGAAAGCAGACCATGTAAGAATTAACTGATACTACACCCACTCTTGTGTCGTATTTTTCAATGTAACTGTCAATATATCAGTTTATGTGAGAGAATTCGTATAATTATAGACTCTCAACACTCATGAGTTTGTGTTCTAAGTTAGAACTTCTAACTGTGAGAACAAATTACACGATTGAACTAATGTTTAAATGTAAATAAGCATTAAAGGTAACACTGGAAATATACCTAACAATAACGCATTGTTACAGATGCAGTATCTGTTTTTATCTGAAGTCCTTACAGTTCTAACATATAGTACTGTACATTTCAAATGCTATGTTTTATTGTATATATTCAAGCTCTAAAAAATCTGAAAAGACAACTCCAAGAACAGAAGCAAAAAAATTAATAAAAATAAATACAACAGTATGAATGGATAAATGAATAAACTCTCGAATAAGCCTTCGAATAGATTTAAATATGACTAAAGGTTTATCTGAAAATTTATTATTGAACAGATATTTACTACTGTACTATAATTAATACTGATTATGTTTTTATTACTATAAAAAATTATGTAAATTACATGATTTATTATTTTTCTCATAATTATTTTCAAATCAATTTTTTTCGATAATAAACCAATTATTATTATCTATTGATATAGCTATAACTTATGTGTATAACTTTACCCTCACATGCAATTCGATGATTTCAATATAAGCATACTATGAATAAATTATATTATTAATAACTTATATCCATCTTTTTATATACTCGATTCATTATGAGTTGAAAAACTCGATAATCCAGTGCTTGAGTTTTAGGAAATCTCGAAAAGTCAAATGGATGTGTTTCGAATCTTGGAGTTCCTCAATGCAATTTCTTAAAATTAAAGATTGGGTCTGCTTTTCAAGCTTGTCAGTTGGGTGCATAACCTATCTACACCTCCAATTTGGAAATACTTTTCAAAATAAATTGATTGAAAATTAGTTTTGGATATGATGTGTATACTATCTATTGAGGAACACTTTTCGGTGATCCTCAATATGGTTAAGTATATTTCGATTGCATTGATATTTGATTTAAATCTAATTGAGAAGATTCTTTGTCTGACTATCAGTAATAAGATTAAGCATTTATGACCTCTTATAGGATTTTTGTTTTGTTTTCAAAGTAAGTTTGTTTTTCAGGTTGCTCTGAATGAAAATGCGATTTCTATAACCATTAAATAACAAGAATGTGAAGATTATAACTAAAATATGATTATAACGAATTCAAACATGATAGCATCGCATTCATATAAAGCCACATTTGCATTAAAACGTCATATGATTCAAATGGATCTATGATTTAAGTTACAAGTCATTACGCCTCCAATTAAATGTCTCCGCCTTGAAGTAGCCTTTGTTGGAGTGTTGGAGAGCAACATCTTTTCTTAACTAACTTCTTTTCATCGTTTACTATTATATGTTTTTTTGAATAACTACACGCACATTGTGTTTGTTGAGTGCAAAAGTGTCTTTTTATGCAAAGATAAATACACATAAATGAAACATAATTAGTATGCTATCATTGCACGCAAATCTGATACTACCTTCTCATCGTCATTAAAGGTTCATCAAGTGAAAAATGTTGTTGTGTTACTATTGAACTCCTGGATGAAGGAGAGACAGAGACAGAAAACTTTAGAAGAGAAAAGACTGCATTAGAGCCCAGTAGCAAAACCAGTCTATGTTTGAGGCGCTTATTAAACTTTTTTTCACTAATACTTTGTTCTTGACTTGAAGGCATTGTTTAGAATATATTTTTATGCGTTTGCATTGCGTGCAGGGAATGAATCGGTCGAGTCAGGTCTTAAACTTTTCTCAGCTAATCAAAAGTCAGAATCAAACGTATGGTTTATTATCCCTATTCTTCAATATCCCCTCAACGTGAAGATCACGCCCGCATCTGATTCAGTGCATGCCTACGAGGAACATGACTCCCACCACCTGCAGAAATAACAAGGGCTTCTTCATCTTCACTTTTTAACCAGGATTCGATTCAGTGGCCCAAATACAGAACTTTCAATCTAATAGCAAATACTTTGCATCATTCATCATAATTTTTGTCATATAAATAATGTAAAGTCAATTTGCAAAGTGTGGCAATAATTTTGTTGATCGTGTTGTAAAGATTAAACTTTATAAACGCATTGAATGTATAATAATTTTTCACTTTTAACAAAACTTTCCTCACAAATAACATTTGAATATTTTTCTTCTATTCTTTCCTCAATTTAATTAATTTTCACTAATGTCAGTGCCTATGAAAAATTTATTCACATAAATATCCATAAATCAAAACATTCAAATCTATACTTATAATTATTGTTTATAAAAACGTGAACTTATTTTTTATCGAGAAAATTTTCAGTACAGTACTTATCTATTTATAATTTTGGTTTTGTAACTAATGGGTAATTACTTGAATTTCAAGTGAAAAAAGGTTAAAGTTTTGAGAGTTATTTATTATTAAGAGTTATTATTATTGCAATGAAGTTCTTAAATATTTTCAATGGATTGCGTTATATTCTGCTTCTTATGAATTACTTTGCAAATATTTGGAGTGTTACCGATTCCCCCATTTTTCCTTTTCTTAGTGAATATTTCAAACATGTATTGAGATGATTAAAATATGACTAAAAGTTGCAAAATAATTAGACCATATTCAATAAAAATAACATAATCAATATTGTTCTGTTAGGAGATGTTTGAATTACAATGAATTTAGTTAAAAATAGAAATAACAAATGTTGAAATATAAAACTAGTTAATCAAAATAAATTTACAAATTGAAAGTTTATACTAATTGTTAAATCTAAAACACATATAATTCGAATAGTTTGAGTTCTGATAGGAATTAGAGTCAAGTTTAATGATTTGTGAAATGATGCAAATAATGTTGAAATGCAAGTCAGACTAAACTAGAAATTATAATTTGATAAAAGTGTATCAAAAATGTATATAATTTGAAATGTTTAAACATTAAAATGCCAGAAAGACCTATCATCAAACTCATAATATAGATTATTTTTAGAAAGTAAGTTAGACTCATCTCCAATAAATGACATCGAGAGCGACGCACCCAAAGAGCGGCATCAAAGAAGAAAAAAGTTATAAGTTATCTATAAGTTATAAACAGAAATATACAAAACATATTTTACAAAATGGTCATCTTATGTGAAGGTAGTCGTTAAAAATGTCTATTAAAAAAAGTTTTGCTTTTAGATGTTTCCCAACAACCTGTTAGTTCTCTGATTTCATACATTACAAGGTCATCATTGTAATAATAGCTACTTGTGTACAACAATTTTGAACTTGTAGCCAACCCACCCCCATATGGACAATTCATGCTGAAAAACCTATTATCAATGGTAGCAACTGATGCGATGATAATGAAGTCCACTTTACTAACGTGTACTTATCAAACTATAGACGGGATGGTTTCGTGAGCACAACAAGAACTCATCTAACTTTAAAAACTCATTCAGACAACCCCTTAGGGTTTGAAGGGTTGTATTGCTTCTTATTTTCATTCCATTGTACACAACTGTTATTAGTAGTATTATTATTATTATTTGGCAAAAATGTATATCTTATCCAACCCTTAAAACAGTGAATAATTTTTGGGTATTTAAAAACTTGAATATAATTTAAGTATTTCTTTATACTCTATAATGACTCGTACTTTCAACAAATAATTTTAAGCAAATCTTTTGTGTTTATCATAATCAGCTTCTGTAAGAAGTTATGCATTTAATGACTTGCATTATTGTGTTCTTACATCAAAAGTATATTATAGCGCGTGTATCTATAGATTTGTTTTGTTCATTTTGATGGCATGAGTCGAGTCACGAATGGAAATCCGCCCATACATGTAATCTTTTATGGAAAATTGCTTAGGAAAAAAAATTTGGTAGCGGTGGCGGCAAAGGCTATACTACTACTGTAGCATAACTCCTACATCTTGTATGATAATATAAGCCATAATTTTGAGCACCACAGCCCACCTCAACATAATTTCAAATGATGCTTTCGGGGCTGTTTTGTGAGGTGCAGTTACATGGCTGATGATCTAACCTATTTGCCAGACAAAGATTCCTCGGTTCAGCTGCTCCTACAGATGCATTGGCTTCTGGTTTAATAAGTGGCATGAGTGGCATTCACCTACAAAATACTCTATATTGTTTCTTATCCATTATCAATGTATCAGACATTCATTTGGGAACCAAGTTGTTGAAAATATACAACCTCTATAAGGAAAAAAATTGAGATAACAGGTGAGGCACTACTGAATTTATTCAGACTAAACACTCTTCTTATAAAAATGTATGAGTATTAATATCACAATAAGTTGCTTGCATTCCATTACACCCAACTGTGCACATAGTATAAGATACAGAGTGTATGACATCAATCATATTAGAGGCAACACTTTTGAATTATCATTCATTTAGTCTCCATCTGCATAATTATAACGAATACCGCTTTAAATAAATTTATAATTATTTGAAATGCCTGTCTCAAAGTTCAATGGAAATTAAATGTTAATTTTTAAAACTAATCAAATTTTGTATTAGTCTAATATGAGGTTTGACTTTCAAATCTGAATCAAATACACTTAGTTTTTTCTAAAATTTATTAAACATACGTTTATTTAAGTTTCTCTTGAGTTTCTCTTACAAAATGCTTAACTGCTAAGTAAACTATTATTATTATATTTCGTATTGATAATTGACCACATTTAACAAACTTAAGTTATTCTTTCATAAAATTGGACTCTTATTGTTTCTGACAAAAGTGTTAATCTATTTATATATTTAATTTTATATGGAATCTGTTCAGAAATTTTAAAAATTGCAACTTATTTTGTTTCATTTGAAACATTAATAATAACTTGTCATTAATTCTAATGATTTGAAACATATTCTTTTCAAATCATACATGTATTTATAATAACATTTATTCATTCAAAAGTTAAGCAATTATTAAGAACTGATTGTCTGTCTAAGAGTATTAAAATCAATAATTTTTCATAACTGCACAAAATTAATAATAAAATTGATTACGGACTCATTTTTCATTTTTTATTAGATTTATAATTACATAAACAGGTATTCTGTGAGCAATTCTATACATTGCAGGTAAGGTATAAGCAAACAGACTTCAGTCATAGGTTATAGACTGTAAGTTACAGTTATTTAACATGATTTCATGATTTATTTCTTTTTACATTGAAATTACTATCGTTTCTGAAAATTTTGAATTAGAGCTCAAGATTTATGTTCGTGAAGAACAAGTTTGGGTGTAAATGATATTTCGACTGTTAGATAAGAAACTATAAAATGTAAAAATTGACAGATTGTTGACATATGATTCATAATTTGATAAATAATAAAAATAAGTGAAAATTTGATTGATTATTATGACAAATCTTGAAAGATATAATGGAATGAAAATCAAACTCTAAAATTTGAACAAATTAATCAAGAAAATAAAAACTTAATTAAAAATGAGATCTGAAATAGATAAAATAAATCTTTCGAATGCTCAATCTTTTCTCATATTTTGCACATAATTGTATCAACACTAATGAGTGAAGACATCCCACGCAACTCATTTCTCTGTTTCTAAGTCTGTACAAATTTCAATCTAATGAAACGTGTCGTGCATTTTTCTCAGTTATCACAAAACCTTTCATAAGATGTGCGTTTAATCTTCGAAAAAAATTATTAAAATGGTAAATGCGTATAATGAACAAAAACTTATTAGGAATAAGAAAACTGATGTTGATCTTTGTTGATGTTGAAACTGCTTCTGCATCTGAAAAGTTATCAGAGGGTGTGGGTCTCAACTGAAATATAGGAGGTTCTGGTCACGATCGGTTCGGTAGCTGACATCGGCTAAGATAAAGTAATTGCAAATTCTATAATTTAACAAGTGTTGAGCCTCAAGCAACCAATGATACTATAGTTGAATCTAATTTTAAATATAATGACTTTAAATCATTGATTGAAAACAAAACTGAAATCAATAAAGTTTTATTTGTTTTACAAAATTTCGAATAAAATTTGTATAAACCCATTAAGATTTCAATAACTGTATTAAACTAAAATCGAGAAATTTAATTTTTTGTTGAAAAAAAATCCATAAGTTTTTAAGCACATCTAACATATCATACATCAGATGGTAATGTGTTGACTGATATTATATAAAGAATAGGCCGTATCTATTTTGCAGATGAGTTTAGACCACTCGCTGATAGAGTTTCATTCATTTTCAAATATTTAAAGATAAGTACTTTTCTTTCGGCTTTCTCAAAAAGTGATGCATCATTTCAATTGCAATAGGAAATGGTCTTTTCATTTTAATGTAGCGCACAATAGCACAAAACATAGTTATATTGACATTAATCACTTACCACAAAGACTGCATGCAATTGCAAATGAGGTTATATGAGTGAAGGAGAGGAGTGACAGAAAACTTAGTGGACACTAAGCTTTTATGAGTTTTTCAATAACTACACTGGATATCTTTGGTCAAGAAGACAGGAAGCGCTCCTTTAACGGTATTGAATAAGTATTTGTCCATATCTGAGATGAGAAGTCCTGTCCCCACACCTGTCAGCCTCTTCTTCGTGGACATTATGTAATATCAGTCAAAAGTGAATATAAGGATAGCTAAATATATCGGACAACTCTCAAAGGACACTAATGTCTGTTCACAACAAAGATTTTTGTACTAATGCTATGCTTAGCATAAACATTATGCAAAAGTATTATTGAAAAATAAATGAAAGAAAGCTTTTCACTGAAAAGAATGAATGCGACAATAAATAATACGAGCTATTGTCTGAAATGGTATTGTTTATTATGCTTTTATTTATCAAAGTTATTTCCTTTTGCGATATTCAGTTCAAATTTAGAGAGAAAATAACTATATATTATTGCTTACTTTGAATAAGTTTTAAAATAAACATTCAAATTTCTAAACTATATCAAAATTAAATATATTAATACATTGGTTCGCATTTTTACTGCAAAGTTTTAAATTAAAAATCAAAATAATAATCGAAATATAATTGAAAGACAATTTACATATTATAAGAAAGCTTATCAAAGATAACATTAAAATTTGGTGTTTTCTTCATTAAATCCTTCATTATTCATGCCTTTCTTGCCATTAGAGAAACCGTTTTGTTGATCTTTATTTGTGTCACCATTTAATTCATTCTTTTGTTTGTCACTTTCATCATCATATACTGCATTGCTTTTATACGGGACGTAAAAGTATGCCATTATTGCAAACACAATCATATCCAATACCATTAAACCCGCGAAAAAGAAGAATTCATAGGACTGCAAAAATCAGAGTTTGATTAAATTTTTCTTATGCAATATTAACTCATGGAATATAAGGTAGAAAAAATAATTTAGGGTGTATTTAAGTTTTGAAAAGTTGATAATTAAGGCACAGATATTAGCCTTCAGTGCACTTCATAGTAGAAATCAAAGGCACATCCAAGAGATGTAATCACAAATCATTTTTAGTTAGTAGTTAGTCAGAGAGCCATTAAACTATTTTATGATAGCATGAGAAAGTCCTCGAGGCTAAGAAGTTGAAGATGGGGGCAGAGCAATGAGCTTCTTATCTACAGTCAGTCAAAGCACAACACATCTTGAATCGGGTCCCGCGACCAACGCCTACTATAGACTGCTTCAATAGTACTAGACTTGGCGTCAATATATGACAAACCACTGATTCAGTATAATTAAGCCAAATTCAATGGGTTTTCAAATCTTGTGATAATACTATTAGCATTATTTTTATGTCTAACTCAATAGAAACACGAAACTCAAGCAAATTCAAAATGCAAATAATGAGTAACAATAAGTTCTCAATAATAATAATACATAAGAAAATGATGAGTTATGGGTTTTAAGAAATAGGAAGTTGAAAGTGAAATAAGTAAAATTGACTTTTAAATGTTTTCCAACTTAAGATTTGAAGAATTTCTTGCTTCTCAATGAAGTGTATAAGTGTTTCGGCTAATATCAAAGCAATCAAATAGCAATAGTGTGCATATTTGGTAAAAGCAAATCCCTATTAAGCAGCCGAACAAATCATGTTTTTACAGAGAACATAAGAGCAAAGATGCATAAGAGTTATTATAAAGCCCTCCCCCACCTGTCAAACCCAAAGGAGACTTTTTATGTTTGGATTTTGCTATTTTCCTATTAGGCTTTGGGCACTTTAAAAGAAATGTAATTAACCTCAGTATAGCCGTGAGGGTGTAATCACATTCATTTTGCTTCTTCAACGTTTTGGTTTTTAAAAGTTCCACTAACTTGTGGGCGGGAATACATTGCTTGAGGAAAATGAGCACTACTTTAAGTGAATTGTGTTTCGCTTTACCATAAGGACTCCAACATCACGACAAGCGAAAAAGCGGCGAAGAAACGGACCTAAAGATTAGTTGCTCTCATGTAAAAGTGTTCATATAGTCTTTGTAGAAATGCATTTAAACAAACCAAATGCAATCCACACCTACACAGTATAGAATAAGTAGAATTGTACACAAAGTCGTGAACAAAAATCATTGAAACTATACATATATGAATATATTATAAAATAAGCAGCAAAAACATAAGTATAAACTTAATTTTAGTTTCAAGTCCAGAGTTATTTTTCGTTTCGTTTTAATTCATAATAACGTATTTACATTTGAAGATTCGAATCATACTACTCTAGATCGAAAATGACCAAACAATACTCAAGATTTGATTTCAATAACTAATAACTAATAAAAAAATATATCAAAAATTGAAACATTTTTTTTATCAATGTAAAGTTTATAGTTATTTTCAGCACCTTTTTATACATTCAGATATTTATTTATTGTACCAATATACATTCGTACACATGTATATAATTCAGATAGTTTTATTATTATTCTCTATCAACTGTAGTTATACTTATTATTCTATATTTGATTTAAGCAGTTATCTAACAGTCAAAATCAATGGTTGGAATTTAAAGATAAAAATATGGCCACATTAACTAAAATTGATTCAACTTTGATTGGAATGAGTTAACATTAAAATCATTGAAAATGTTACATTACATTGAAAGAGAAATAGAATAATGAAACTAATAGCTTATCATGAAAGAGATTACCAACTTTTATAAACTTAACTATTTTATAGGGACTTTTGATAAAAATGCAAAAGCAAATAGTTTTACACTTCATTATGTCTCAAATCAATCAATGTCTTAATTATTATTAATCTCATTTCAATATTTTATTTTAAAATAGGATAAATTGGTTCAATTTTACATCTTTCAAATAACTGAAGAGAATGCATTTTGACCTGTCATACAAGTCAAACAGATATTGTACTTTCAAATAACTTTATTTAGATATAGAAATCAAGTAGTAATTCATTCAAATGAATTATAGATATTGATTGAATTGAATCTTCGAATAAACTTCAATGAAATACTGTTTTCTTTTTGAGAAACAAGATTTCAGATACAGAAAAGTTTTATCTGAATCAAAAATGAAACCTCAATCTCAACAGAAAAGCTTGTGTTGAATTTACTTTTTGAAACACAAGTAACTGTTCTGCTAATTAAGACATTGAGTACTTGAGTTTTAGTTAATTTGCATTAGGATTTAATCAAATGATGCACTGAATGGCTATTCAACAATTGACCAAATATTCAATGTTATTAAAAATGAGATTAAATGAATGAATACTTACTTGTTTGTTAAAAATTTTTGCGGATGAGATGATGACCACAATTAAATTACCGAACGCGACAGTCAAAAGCCAGGCAGCTTGTAATACAGACTTCATACTTGTAGGTGCCTATTAAATAAATATTTTAAGAATAATAAACTCCAAATAATTGAAACAGTACTGTGTAGTGTATATGAAGTAAATTATTATGAGGAAAGTTCCCTTTCGATCATTCTTTGGAAAATTTTTTACACAATAATTATTGCTTTTCGATATTTGAGTATTAACTTAAAACTATAAGTTTTAAATAGTTTGAAATTCAATGCATTCTGTCTTTCATAAGATTTTAAGACAGAATAATTGGTATTTGAATTTTCAATAAAGCTATAGTTTATTCTATATTTTAAAATAATTTATATAGTGTTTGTTTAAATTGATTTAAATGTTAATAATTTTTGCTATTATAAGGTTTTAAATTAGTGTGGGTTTTAATAAAGACAATCTCTTTTTATTCTCAAAAATTGATTAGTCAATTGTTTCCAACTGATTGCTCAAAAGCAGACAAATCAATAGTCAAAAGTTTCGATGAAAACTTCGTTATGTCTCATTTGAAAACAAAACCATATCCTTTGGCTGAAAAATGCATTGTTCTTTCAAACAAAAGAGACAAATGAAAAATATATCCTTAACTTAACGAAATTATATTTTCTGATAATATTTATAATCAGAAAAAATGAATTGGAAAGTAATTTAGGAGACAATAATTTGAACTCTAAAAAGTTAAAGAATAAAAGTTGAAGTGCTATTACTTCCATCTAACAGACAATATAGAAATTTGTAAATTAAGAAAAATTGTGATCAGAAGTTATAATTGAGAACATTATTTTCAATCGATCGATTTCGTTTTTAAATGTTTAGAGGGTTGAAAAAATTTGCACGTTTTCAGAGGTAAAGACATCTAATCTAATTTAATTCAATGCTTTCGGTTAGAGTCTCAAAATTAAATGACTCTAAACATGTTTTGACGATTTGATCTGACATACGTATCAGTAATTTCAATATTTGAAAACGTAAGGAATCAGTAGAAGCATTACTTCAATCCAATCCAAGTCAAGTGAAATAAACTTTGAAGTTTCAATGGAGTAAAAGCTCAATAAATTCTTACCTGAGAATAAGAAAATTCTAAACCAGTAATTGAGAACATAATTTCTCCGGCAGTTATAACTGTGTATTGAATTATCTGCCAAAACATTGATACAGAGTTAGGTTTAACAACTTCATGAAGTGTATAGTTTAATGAGATCTAAATATCAAATAAATTTGGAATGAGTTAAAATAGAATAAGCAATCAATTAAATATGTTTTAATGATTTCAAAAGACCTCTGGATCTCCAGAAATGGCCATAATATAAGAGCCGCCCTGACGTAAATCCAAGTTTTTACCGACGAGTGTCTTCGGACCAGATTTGTCGGAATTGTTTCTTAAAAGAGTCAATTGGTATTCTCCTCCCCGATGAACTTCTAATTCAGTGTATCGGGTATATCCAGTCGAAGCACCTAAAGTATTTTTCACATCTAAAGGCTTCGATTCTTTAGAGAATTCTGCATTATTGAAATAGAAACTTCCATTTCCGGGACCTTCAAAGATATCATAATTTTCTAAATTGAAAACCAATGCAATGTTAGCGCCCGCCTCCTCAGGTTTGGTCAGAATATTAGGGAAATCATAAATTTGAATTTGTGGGGTTCCACTACAAATACTTTCTGTTATAAATAGAATGGCACTCTCTTTAACTGTTTCATTAATGTTAATGATATAATCATTTGGTACACAATTTTGTACGGAGTCTTTTACTGATATTTTTAGTGAATTCATATTCCAAAAGTCAATATCCACATTCTCGAAAGTCCTTAGATCTTGAAATCGAAGATTTTGTTGTTGTCCAGCATTTAATTTAGAACTTGTGAATTCAATATTACTGTTAATACCATTAATGAAAGTGATGTGCGCAGAATTTGCGGAAAGTTCAGTCGGAAGATCTGACTCTATCTTCAATTGAAAAAAGGCACAGATCACGAAAGCGCCCGCCGCTAAAATGCCACCCGTTGTGATTCTTTGCAAAGGTCTCTTCAACAAATTCATTTTTGACATTAAAGGATAGACTCCGTATTCGAATACTGGAATCATACAAATGATTAACAAAGGATTTACGACTTGAATTTGATCGGGTTTCAACCGATAGACTCCGAATAGGTTACCATCCATTCGGGTCGCCTGTAATGTCCATCTCGAGCCCTGTTTCCAAATAAGAATCAGATCAAAATACTTTATGTACCGAATTTCAGGACATTAACTTAACGAACCTGTTGGTCAAAAAGTGCCCAAAAGATAGGAAGTGGCAAATATAGGAATAATACGCGCATCACTGCCTTTATGTCATCCAAAGTTTTCGCCTAAGAATTATAAATTTAGTCTTTAATTGTACTGCAAATGATTAATGAATATAAACTGTAAATTACATCATATTCATCATCCGCATAATCGAGCCAATGATCTCTTTTAGGTGTATTGAATGACATTTTTCTCCACAAAGCAGTCTAATAAAAAAAGTCAAAATAAGTTATAATTAATTTGAATAATTATGGGAATTAAAACTTTTCTTACAAAAACACATTTACAAACTTGAACCACAATATTTCCTTTCGATGGAGGGATAATTTTGTAATTTGTAAGAAATTTTCCGAGAAGAAAAAGCATTAGGGCTACGATCATGAGAATAGCGGGAACACCAAAAGCTAATGGAAAGCAATCGGGTCTTCCAAAACACTCTACGTCTTCACGCAATATCGGAGTTAAAAATGTCGAAAGAAGACTTCCGGCATTAATCGAAATATAGAAGAACGAAAAAAACTTCTGGAGTTGTGATTCTTGTCCGGGAGCAAATTGATCGCCACCAAAGGCTGCGACACATGGTTTTATACCACCCGTGCCTAACGCTATAGCGGCTAAACCTAACCATGTTACTATGCTATATTTGATTTTATAGGATATTTAAAACAATTGTTTCTTTATTCTAATTATGTCATTGAACAGACCTGTTTTCACCATAAGAAGCGAAAGACAGCACTACGTTTCCGATTGCATATAATATCGATATGTAAAATATGGTTCTGTTTTCAAAATTAACATTCATTTATTATTTGAAGTTTCATTTTGAATATTAATTTATTTAAATTTAACCTAAATTTTCCCAATAATGAATCAGCAATGATGGCTCCCAGAACAGGAGTGAAATAACATGCCATCGCAAATATATGATAATATTCTGTGGACGCATCTTCACTATACTTGAGGACATTCCGGAAATATAACACCAGAATTGCTGAATTTCAAAGAATGATATATTCATTTTAATGCGATTTATTTTTCAAAATTTGCATCTAATCATGAAATACTCATAAAATAATAGGAATAATAATGATGAGCATAAAAACAATGTATTTTTAATTCAGATTATGTTCCAGATTCTTATTTGAAGAGCGATAACAGCATAATAATTATACCGCGTCATGAAATTTGGACAAATATTTATACGACGAAGTTATCAAAATTATTTTCATAAAATTACTTGTCATTACTTTTTATGGCCAACTTATAATTTATGTCATATCAAAAGCCATTAAAATATATAAATCAAATGATCTATACCAATATGTTTTTATGTTTTCCCAATTGTTACCAAATTAGCTATAATTTGTGATTTAACATTTAGTTCAGGCAGAATATAATAGCTATAAAGTAAGTAATCAAATATCAATTTTGAATTTTTATGGAATAATCAAACTTTATTTTATACTAAACTAACTTAATTGAGAAGCTCTCACTTCAAAAGCTGCCCTTTAAATATATAATTGAGTATTTATTTTGCTGTGCATTCGATTTATGAATCATTAATCTAATTATCAAAATTGTCAGTGAATACAAGCACAAGAATTTATGTCTTATTTATTTTTACCTTAATAGTAGGGAATAAATTAAAGGTAATGAAAACTAACACATTAATAAATACTTCTGATGTGCCATCAGGTTATTACTTGTTTTGTTACTATTATTTTAGTGATAATATTACTATATATAAAATCAAACAGCAGATAAAGTGTTAGTAATCACTATTTGGGACAAATTTGCGTTTATGGCCTCAATTGAATTGAGTTGAAGATAATACTGAATTGCCCTCAAGATAGGCTTGGCCTTGAAATTTCAGTTTCCACAAAAAATTAATAACTACTGAAATAAGATTTTATAGAAAAATATTTGATGACATGATTCAAATACGATATTTTGATTTATTGAATTGAGGAATAAATTAGGTATCGAAGAAAATAAATTCAATTTATTAAAGAGCTGAGACCTTCATGTTTTAAACTTTACTAACTTATCTTATTATTAACAACCTTCATTACTAATACTATATAACAAACATAATAGCAAGAAAAAGTTCCTTCTGTTGTTTAAATATTTATATATATCAAAATTTAACCCTTTATGTAATGTATGACTTTTATAGGATTGATCATTTGGATTAACAAATATTTAGATAATTCTATCGATCAAATATTGTTAAAAATAAATTGCATAATAAAAAAGGAACAATTTCTTGTGATTTCGAATTTTATGATTTTTTTCAAAAAAGTAATTTTATGCATTAAAACGAAAATTTTCGATAAATTGACAAAGCTTGAAAAAGCAGATAAACATTATTTTATAATCAGTTTATAATATAATAAAATTTTCTATCACTCTAATGATTGAAGCGTAAACTTGAAATGATTCAATGAATTCATGTTTAAATTAAATACTAATGATTGAGTCCTATATCTATAATAGTATTTTATTGTAAATCAAATTATTCTACTGGTGTGACATAATTCCTAATAACTTTAAAGCTAAAATTTGAAATCAGAGCTGTAATTAATTTTTTAATATCAATTAATTGAAAATGAGAAGCATAAGAATCTACCAAAAATAATACCATAGTTTGAAGCTTAAAACTAAAAACATTCATTTCAAGTGTCATTCAACACAAATGACATATTTATCGCAAATGTTTGTAATGTGGTATTTGTTGATTTTTAAGCTTTTTTTATTACAGTAATTTTCTGTCATAAATACTTCATTTTTAGCTTTAAATATTTTGTGAGGTATTGATTGAGGAAAAGGGGTCAGAAATTTTCATTATCATCCAATATCTATTAATTATTTGGAAAATGTTTGTCATTTTAGGGAAAAAACTCTTAAAATCTTTGAAAAATACTTTAAAATTCATATAAGAATTATAATCAACCTGTTTTACTCTAATAGAATTTTCTAGTTCAACACTCAAACTATCTAATTTCAGACAAGAAAAGTCTACATATCTTGAAAATATGAACCTTTTTTGAAAGCTATTTTACAGAGAATTAAATCATTTAAAAAAATTCTATGCAATGAATTATAACTTGTACGCGATTTTCAATCAGTAATTATTAAATACTCTTAAAGTAATGTAAACAGAAAGTTGTTACGATTCTCTGTTGATAGAGCTTGAAATAAAAGAATTTCAGGATATCCTGTAATTTTACTCCGAATTCAATTTACATTCTAATTCGAATACATTAGAATAAAATTCTTAGAGAAGACAAAAATGTTTGATTTTAGATCAAGATTCGAAATAATTTTAATGAAATATAGTTTAAAATTGATAGTCTGAACAAAAAAAAATCTAGTTAAGCAACTTAGTATTTATATTCTAAAATCTATGGTCAGTTAATTCCCAACTTGTTTACAATTCATTTAAAGGTTGATAAAAAAGATGATTTAGTCGATTGTCGAAAATTAAACTATCGATTTGGGGACAGACTTATAAAAGTTTGATAGAAATTCAAGTACAGTTGAAGTTAATTATTGAGTCAATCCTTATGAATTATATCTATCATAAATAATCCTCACAAATAAAAATTTGATTATTTTCGACGGTCAAACTTTAAGTTTAGACCCATTTGACTAAAGAAGTAAGAATTAAAAATTACCTTTCATTCCATAGTAAGAAAATCTTTCGCAGAATTCATTGCCAATAATAAAGGCTACAGAACGAGGATATTTAAGTTTTTTATCGGCTACATCTAATGTCTCGTTCTCATAATCAACAGACGATTTCTTTGCTTCACCCTAAATATAATTCAATATTTTTTAGCGTTAATCTGTTTTTCAAGGATTTATTATAAGAATCTGATATTTATTGATTGTTAATATTAAAATTTCACTTTAAAAGTTTTAAAACTTACCATTTTTACTGATGAACTCAAATTAATTCTCGCGTCAGCTCAACAAATGAATGAAGAAATGTATAAAACTTTTTTATAGCGAACAAATGAATCAAATTGTCTTAAACTCTTATCACAATTTTTTTATGTGAAATTTTTGCCAATCATATGAGACTATTATATTTTTCTTATCAATATAAACTTGTGAGAAGTGGTGATGACAATTAGCAGTCGTAAGTGTACAACAATTTAAGTCAATAAAAAGTTAGTATTATTAAAAAATTATATTACAGTATTTGAATAAATATAATATTCATTACTCCAGTTCCTGAAGTAAATTCTTATTAAAACTTATATGAATATAATTTAATCTCTCGATAATTCAAAGTTTACAATTAAAACTTCTAAATTTGATGTCACATAACTCAGCATAAATTATCTTGAATTACAGCCGATTCTTGAGATCGATGACTGATTTTTTATTCAAAATTAATAATGAAAAGTAATTAGAAATCCGGAAAAAGACTTTAACGGATTTCCTAAAATGTATTTAACTTATAAGTAGAGACAGGAAAAAGTGATACTCAAATAGAAATCAGAATGAGTTATGGTGTAGAGAATTGTAGAAAAGCATTGGAGAAGTGCCAAAAAATAGTGATGCTATTGAAAGACTAGCAGAGACTAAAGTGAAATCGAGACAGGAATGAGTTGATAGTATCTCAAAATGTTCTAAATATTGTTATTGAGGATAATGACTCCCTTAAGCGCAAAAGCAGATGTTATACAAGTTTATGAACACCTATTTTTAATAGTACTATATATGATGTCCTCCTATTATTTTATATTAATTCGATTTAAACTTCGCAAATAGTTACTAAACACAAATGTCTGACCTCAACACGAAATAAAACAATAATAATTGTTATTCAGTACTATATGATAAACAAAACAGTACAGATCATAATTATGTAACTCGTGTTTTCATTTTAATTTGATCTTCCCTTTAGTAAGATTATCAAAGTTAAAAATAAGATTATACCCCTTTATTAAGATAGAAATTCTAACTTATCATTATTAGATATCTTCGCTTCATCAACAAAAAATTGATTATGGTGGATTATCATCTTTAATAGTGAGAAACCCTTTTCAAGTAATTTTTAAACCCTAAAGTAATTTTTAATTTTGGAAAAATTTCTTTGATAAGAATGCAAGAGTATACCATTGTTACTAAAGGCAAATACTACTGTACGGTTACAGAAAGTACGAAAATATTAATCCGATTTTCTAAAAACACGAGTTAATGAGTTAAACAAATTTCTAATGAAAACAAATTTCTAATGAAAACAAATTGCTGTTATTCTTGGATTAACTTTATCATTAAGACAACAAAAGAACAGATAAAATAAAATTAATTTACCTTATACGATTTTTAGCTCAATATTGCAGCTTTGTATTGCAATAGAACGTATTTTTCTTAATGTTAAATACTTGTACTTTTTGAATTGTATTAAATTAAATTAATTTATTATTTGTTGAATTGAAGATTTTCATCGAAAACAGTTTGTTTT
This sequence comes from Camisia spinifer, assembly GCA_034694065.1. Lineage (NCBI taxonomy): Eukaryota > Metazoa > Arthropoda > Arachnida > Sarcoptiformes > Camisiidae > Camisia > Camisia spinifer. The sequence goes on from JAQFXV010000126.1 coordinate 32,948, forward strand.
TTATGAAAAGATATTTTTTAAAATTTTATTGCTTTAATTAAAAGGGATACTCAAATTCTGTAGATTCATTAAAAGTCACTATTATTTTGTACTATTTATGATGATCTCATATTTAGATCGAATTCTTTCTTACTGACAATATTTATATTCATGAATGACAATAATAGTTAAATCAAAATTATAATTTTTCTAATTCTCAAAGCATTGAAAAACTTTCATATGAGTGCTTTTCTTTATACAGTATTATCTTTTGATCATAATATGATTGCAAATCTGAATGATCAATTCATGTTGAACCTATCTTTTTATGAAACTAAATGTTTAAATACAAGTAAAAATTCGTAACTCTGATAGTGAAAACTGAAGTACATGACAATTCAAAATTTGATATAAAATATAGCTGTAATATATAATATAGCGGTACAGACATAACTTACCTTTACACAATAATAATAATCATCATCAATAACATGTTGAGCAATTATTGCTGTTGAAACATTGACTGATGTTATTTATTTTGAATTCTCAGTTCATTGGAAGTAATTGTTGAACTAATTTTGAAATAACAAAGGTCAAAATCAAAGCGATAAGTGATATGAATTTTTAATTGAATGAATTGTGTTTCCTATTAATAATTAGTTAAAATAAGATTTAAGAACTTGAGTTCTGAAGAGTTAAAAAGCTTGAGATCGGTCTTTTAGCCACAAAAGATTAAATTTGATTTCGAGAAATACTTTTGATTATTTTGAATTTGCTATCATTTATTCATAACATTATAAGGCAGCATTAAGAAAGAAAGTAGTTAGGTTAATTACCGTAGATGAAAATATCTGTTTGAAGGTGAGAATAACTCAAAATTTTTTTTAATCATTTGTTTAGAAAAATGTGCAGTTCATCAAACAATGAAAAACTGAAACTATCACTTTTGTAAACGATTGTATTGTTAATTTCCAAATTAAAGCTTTATCAATACTAAGTAATTTTATTTTAACAGTATTATCACCAATTGGACCGATAAGAAGAAGAAGGGCTGATAAGCAATCAATACAATTTTTAGTAATAGCGCTTTAAAGTTAACCCAATAACCTATACACATAGTTATCAAAAAATTCTATAATTTACTAATTTTATTTACAAATTTTTTATTGAAATATATATTTGAAACTTATACAACATATAATATACAATCAACAGAACACATTCAAACGAAAATCTCAAAAAACATTATAAGTGCTCATCAGCCCTTTTTCTTCTTATCGGTTCAATTGTGTTTCAAACTTTATAACTTGTTTTTCAGGAATTGATTACAAGTCCACAAAGTAAGTGGCTTAAATTCCAATCATACTTGTACCTTAAAATGCCATAAACCGCCTTATTATTAACATTTCAAATCATATTCACTATCTAAATTATGATAGTATTATTTTAGTAATTCAAACCTTTAGATCATAAGACTTTATCACTACACACTATTGTTATAACTTATCCAAATATTTTAACTATGAACAGATAGATTCAAAATATGACTGAATAATTTACATGTATTTTGCATAATCATGTGCTACTTCATTGATTAATATTTGTAGCAATTTTACTAATGAAGACAACTTCTACATAGTTTGCAGGAATGAGGCTTTAGTCATTATTTAATAACTATTTTATTAAATTCAACAGTTTTGAGACTTACCACCAAAAATCCCGATTTTTCAATTATGCATCCGTTTTACTGTTTATCTCCCGGTTTCCAATTGTTTTCAATTTATTTAAACGTGTGGAATACAAACTGTTTGGAGAGAAATTTTGATAGAATGATTGTTTTCACTTGTTTTACAGTAAAACTTTTACATGATTTCGCTTTAAACTAAATTTTTACAATTAAAATTGCGTAACATTCCAATTGATTTTGGTCTTAAAAGTTTGTTATATTTTTCAACCTTTACTAAAATATCTTATTCTAAAAGATAAAAGACATAACTTTATGTCAGAAAATATTGAAAATGCATTCACCGAAAATTTTTGAATGTTTGAACTCTAGAAAACAGAAATTTTACATTTTTCAATATTGTAATTCAGAGCATTTAATGTATTACAGGTATTATTATGGGTCGGGTTAAAAGATCGACAATCAAAAGATCGACAATCAAAAGATCGACAAATGTCGAAACTAGTTAATTAATAATTGAAAATCAATTTTTAAATTATGA
>JAQFXV010000127.1:0-35101 GCA_034694065.1 Camisia spinifer
TTTAACTAATTCTAAAAATGGGTTAATCAATTCGGCAATCAGAGTATTAGAGTATTTAAACAGGGTTTTGACAACTTGAGTTTTGACGACTTGAATTTTGACGAAACGAAGTGATCCCATATATGAGTCACTCATCTAAAAATTCACAAACAATTAAGTGATTTTAAGTAAATATTAAATTATAAAATTTCTATTCGATTTCAATTTGATAAAAGTGAATGATCGAAACATAATTCTTAGCTTTTAATAATTTTTTAAAACTTTTTTCAATATAAATTTAAAATCACTTAATTTTTTGTGACATTTTTACATGAGTGCAACTCATATATAGACAAAGATTTTTGAACCAATGAATGAAAATAAAAAGTATTGATGAGATTTGATAAAAAAATAATTTCTTTTTTGTTCTGATCTTTTTAGCCATTTGAATATCAATTTATATACATCTTAAGTCTTTTGCATTAATACCATAAGTTCTCATCTATTACTCGTTTTATATGATTATAAGATTATGACTGACTTAATTTGACACATTTTATGCTAATGCATAGGCAAAGATAGCTAACATACTTTTTCAAAAATATTGCTCACATCTACTCTTGATATATAAAACAGCAAAATTTACCCATAATTTGAAATAATTTGAGTATTGGAAATTCCATTTTGATGCAATAAAAATAAGGAATTTATTGCTGTATTTCAATCATTTTAGGGATTTTTATCTTATAGCATACCATATAATCTGATTATTGTTATTTTTTTAATAACATGGATTGCACAAATTGCATAAAAATAAGCTGTTTGAGAGTTGTGAAAATGTCGCCCGTTAGATATTAATAAGGAAGTCGGTACAAATACTTGAAATTTTGATTCAACCTAACATTTAGGTAGGTTAAGGCTTCCCTATTAAGGTATGATATATATAAATACGAAATACACATATGTGTTCAATAACTTATACATATATATAATTTATTGAATAATGATAAGAAACGATGAATAATTGTCAAGTCTTTAAGTTTGAATTATAAATGCATATAAAACTTTATTGCACTGTAGGTAAGAAGAAAACCTGGTCTCAAACATTATTTATTTTTGGAATTTAAATTCTTTTCTATCTGATGAAAGTAAGTGATTTATTGTGTTATTTAGTCATAACTTGTATAATACCTCACATCAAGACATGAGTTGACTATTTTTCAATGAATTTTTTTTACTTATTTCGAAATGGGTTTAGAGGATTGTTAATGTTATTATTCTCTATTTGCAGTGCAATTCAAACATTGCTATGATTTACTGAATATAATTATTTGAAAATATTTCACATTCAATTATATTGATTTTTAAGACTTTGAGTTAATTGAGTTGTAAAATAAAGTTTTGAAACTTTAGATGACTTTAATATTCAGAGCATTCATTACAATGTGATCTTAAAATTGAAGTCTATAACAGAATTACATTTAAAAATCTCATAAAGTTTACGTAACTCTGTTATGAAAACAAGTTTTAATAAAGTTCTTGAAAAACAAGATCTGAGTCATTACAGGAGATTAAAAAAGTGAAAAAACATTTTAATAAAACAGAAGTTAAAACTCATTGAATTGGAAGAAATCTCGTTTTAAAAAAAGGTTTATGAGTTCCACTTAAAAGAATTGATTCTGTGATAGCATTCTATAATTTTGATACACTAATGGTTTATGGTTTGAGGGAAACTATATTTTTAGGCTTGTGTGGAAAAAACGTTAAAATATCGCACTTAAATTTCACATCAAATTAAATATTCATTGCGAGGTAATTTTCGATATGAAAAAAGACCATTTACTATCATGTTTTGAACAGTACTTTCTTTCTCACTTTTATCTCAAAATCTACTGAAAAGTTGTTTTGAAAAAACAGTGCATTACAAAAATTGTAATATCAATACTTTTCATACTAAAAAATGTATAAATATATGCTGTAAAATGAAAAATTATCTTGTAGTGAGTGGAAAGTGCAACCTCTCGTTATGGGATGTGCTCTCTCTCCCTCCCTCCCTCTCTCTCTCTCTCTCTCTCTCTCTCTCTCTCTCTCTCTCTCTCTCTCCAGAATTTAAAATGTACTGAAACATCGATGATAAAGCTTTAATCAGATTTTATAATATATTTTCCGCAGCATATGGTTTATACCCCAATCAAAATTTTCTCTTCTTTCAGTTAGTCATGAGTTATGGGGTACTAAACAGTAAGGAATCAACTATTATGAGTGCAAAATATAACACATTATTGAAAAGAAAGTTCAGGCACTTTAGAATTATTTTACATTCAATCTGATGGGAGGATAACTGAAAAAACCAGAAGTAGATTATAAAATATACAGAACATTGTAATCTTGATAATGGAAGTCATTTAAAGTTTGAAACTTTCAAACAAACAATATAATAAAATCACAAAAACTAAATGAATAATCTAAAAACTTATAATTTAGTAAAACTTGTGCCAAATCATCTTAAATTTAAGTCAAAATTTTCTATTGTCAGGCATTTTTCCATCATTTAATACTAATTGAGATTTTTGAAAATCTGATTGTAAACGATTGATAATTACATACGAGTGAACCCATATTCGACTTAAGCAGAGGAAAATTTTTTAACAACTTCCCAAAAATGATTTATGTGAATAGAAAGAGGTTTAAATCTTGTAAAAGCATTGTGTAATGGTATAAAAATCGAGGCTAACAGTAAATAAACAAATTTTTTTGATAAAAGTGATGTTAAAGCCATCAGATGTCAAAAAGGCTGAAGAGCCCCAAATGTATTGCAATCAGGACTAATTGGCTCTTATGAATAAAGAGGCTAATCCGTCAGCGCTCGCGTCAAACTCTCTTTCTATCTTCACCACAGGGATTGAAAATCGAAGTAGATTTTTGTTAGAGTCTAACACTAACACCAGTCAAACACAACACCACTTAACTTACTTTTCAAGTTTATATATTATTATTATTATTACTTATTATTATTAACTGTATTGAGTCTCGAAAAAGCTAAAAATCAAATGTTCGCCTGTGGTGTGCGTCTTGTTTCCTATTCTCACACCCTCCAAATTGTACGCTAACCTCGCGTTTTAAGTGCTCAGTATGACCACCAACGATGTTAGACAAGGCTCTATTTTATTGCATACAATGTTTACAATACTCATATAAAATTGTATTACTCTTGTATTACCGCTTCTGTTGTTTGAATTTTTCTTTATTGTATCACTATTTCGCATACAATACGGTCTGCTCTAAATCTATTTACTATTAATTTGTCAGTATTTATTGCAATCAATTTTCAATTCTACTCAAGAATTTATTTTTAAAAAGTTAAGCAAACTTTTCAATAAGTTTTGAACTATAAATTATTGAAATATTGGTTTTATGAAAGGAACAAAATATTTATTTTTCCCTAAGATTATGCCAAAAGGGAAATGATCTTTTCTTATAGGAATCTTTGTCTGCGAAATAATAACAATAAAACTGTAATGCGTGGCACTAATAAATCTAAAATAGTTGAACCCTTTTGTAGATGAGGTCAATTTGTTGAACATAGATTTCTCGGCTGGCAAACAATTTTTTGATATGCAATTCTTTTTTACAATCGCATTGACGTGTAACATGTTTGCAGTTATATAACTAAACAAGGAGGTGGTCAATAAATGGTAGCTATATTTTATTTTATGTTATCTTCTTTTCACTTTTTATCTTGCATTTTGACATAACCCAAACCTTTTTGATGTATACATAATGCATACCATACTAGAGCCTCACACCTGAAATGACTTGTGAACCTATTAGAGAATTGACTTATTTTTTCTTCTAAAGCCATCATAATTGAAATGCCAGCGACTGCTTTGCAAAGTGCGTCCGCCTCTTCTCTATTCTTATTCTTCTTCATATTTTTTCCGAGTAAAAAATGAAGATCACTAGAGATAAAATCGATAACAAGTTAAACAGCAATGCAATAATCAAAGCGGCATTTCTTAAGTGCCGAATAGTGAATGCATTGCTGTCAAAGAACAAATTGCAGAGGAATTGGACATGGATTGCACATGCATTACACAGTGGCACAAATACCACCTTAACCTGAATAAGATAATGCTAAGTAATCATAGAGTAGATACTATTTGATCGCTATTATGAACCACTATTAACATGACAGCAAATACGAAGTAATATTAAAGCTGGGCTTTAGATGGAAATGTCTGATACCTTAATATACTTTTTAACTGTACAATACTTAAAATACAATGACTTAACGAATACCTTCCATTTGAATTGAAATATATTATTAATCTGTACAATACATCTCACTCTTCAATAATACAGTCAAATCTCATAAAATTTCAGTTTCAAAATCTTTTAGTTTATTTTTTATGAGTAAAAGAATAAAATTGGAAATTCTTTTAAAATCTTGGAAGGGATTTATTAGAAGTAAACTCATTAAACTTATTTGATTAGAAAAGTAGAAGGTTAAAAATTATCAACATTGAGATAGTTATTATTGAACTGATTAAATAGAGTAAATAATTTCAAAACAGAATTATATTGATTCTCAAATTCATGAAACGGATGCGAACAGTACTGTCTGCATATATCTGTCTTCTTTTTTATCAAACGAAGAGTTATCTGAGTTAATAAAAGTTTAGAACTGTAATAAAGCTTGTTTACGGACTTTTCTCACATCCTTGTTTTGTGAAATATTTCTAATGCCTTTTATTGAAGGTTTTATTTCTTATTTATCATATGTTGAAGTAATAAAGCTTGAAGACTAGGAAATTTAATTCTATTTTAATTTAAAATTTAGTTCTATCACGTTTTAATTCATTAATGAGTTTATTTTATTTCGATTGATATTTGCGCTCAGATTCGGTAATTAATTAAAGAGTTTTTTCTTTCATTGAGTTGCTTTGATTCGATTTTCACTGAAGATAAGGTTTAAAATAAGAGAGTTTGTTGAATACAAATAAATGGACTTTTCTCAGGATATTCTTTGAGCCATTTCGAAATTGAATCAATGATCTCATTATTTATTTGGAAATTGTTCATTTAAATGCAATAATATCGTGCTAATTATTAATACTAATTTAAGCACTTTTCTAAATCATTGTGAGAAAAGTTGTCTAAGAATAGTCACGCTTTACAAGATTTAGTGTTGAATTGAATTAATTAGATACTAATCATTTCCATATTTAGCAATTAAATAGTCAGTTAACATCATTGAATGATTGACTACAAAATTGACTTTGAGTTAACCTTTTATCGAAGTTATTGTTGATTCACAAACAAAGTATTGCTCAATAAAGCTCTCGAACAAACAGATTATTTAACATGATAAGTAACAACTTATTATTTAATGACTCACCAATCAAATAAACATTACTAAATATGAATTTAATCTCGAAGTTAGACAGATATAAGAGTTCAGGTCTCAATATTATTGAATATTTGTTGTATACTCTTTGTATGGGTTGAGAATGACAAATAAATGAATTTATGTTAAAGAAATGGATTCTACGATCAGATATGGAAGTGAAATGAGACTATTTTTCACAGTACAGACAGTAAAGTACAAGATTGGTGAAAGGCATAGAAAGACTTGAGCTCAAAGATGATAGTTAGTAAACAATTGCCGCCGAAGCCACCAAAAGCGGCAGACGCTTACTTTTCATGACTATGATAGCGATTTTACATTTTCTCTTATCATAACTTTTATGAATAGTAAAAGCGCAAAAAGAAAAAAGAAGAAGATTTCTTGGCTAAAGGCTGTTAAGAGATTAAACGCTAGAATGGACTCAACTATATGGCAATAATGGTTGTACAGGTTTTAAGTATTTTTCTCTCCTTTTAACTTTTTGACGACTTTAACGGGTCAGCTGAGGTCACTGTCAGGCATCAAATATAAAGTCATTGAAAATAAACGAAATATAACTTGAAACCAACATTAAAACGTTAAGCGCTGCGCATGAGTTGCATATAAGTATCGATATAAACATTCGGTAAAATGGGTCTCAAGATTATGATTTTTGTGGTCCCCCTCAGAAAAATGTGATGTTTAAGGGCATTACGCCTTTAAGCAGGCGTTGAAATATTCAATCTTTAGACCGAGTGTGGCCTTCGCTTAAACTTTTGCCATAATGTGTGAGTTAATATGTATATATTTAAACTTTTAAGCATTTTTTTCTTCACTTTTATTACTTCGATAGCTTAAGTCTAAGAAAAATTGTCATTCGGTTTTGCTTTAATCCAAACAAATCGCTTTCTTAGGAGGGGTGTCAGTGAACACACAGCTCAAGACACACACATCGCATTTGAAAATAACTAATATCACAGCAACAACTGTTTAGTAATAGAATAAAATGCAAGAATGTTCACAACCTAACCACCAACCGAATAGTGACCTTTGCAGGCAATGTCACCCGAAAATGGATTTGAACCTGAAATCCTGTGTAGAGTTGGGTGAAATCAAAGCTTCAAATGGTTAATTGGATGCCTATTTCAATGAGTCATGACTCGATGATTTTCTTAATTAGAATAAGTTCCCTCTTTTCATAAATACTGCACAACAGTCAGTGGTCTATAAAGTGGCCGAAAATTTGATTGAAGTGAAGAGTGGCAGAGAGTGGCAAAGAGTGGCAATTGAGAGGCTTATGTGGTTGGATGCGTTTGTCAGCGAGTTTTAGCACAATCTCATCGAAGGACATGTCCTTGTGGTAGATATTACTATATCTATTAACATCATGGGTGGTCTTCTGCAATATTGGCCAGAGTTGACCAGAAAAACAAGTATATTTGCAATTTGATATACAAAATGAATTAGATTTGCACTAACTTTTGAGCAGATATTGTTTAAAAATGGTTTTAAAATAAAATGAATTGCTATATCGTTTGGACACCTGAATACGGGTCCCATCACTCAATGTTTTATTGTCAGCCCATTTAGCTTTTGTCCAAAACCATTTTTTCACTGCAGGGATCTGACCATCGCTGAAAAACGTGGCATTTCTCACAAACAAAAACGTTTGGTAAACACAACAGGGTGTCAATGGTCTGCCCTTTTTAAGAGATGTTTAAATCTATAAATCAGTGAAGAGTTAAAATCAGGCGTGGTATACAAGGTATAAATGATATACATGGTAAATACTGGTCTGCTCATACTGTAGCTTTTAGTTAACTTATTCCTACACTCACAGCAGGAACTATTGAACAGCAATACCTATCCTTAAAAACTAGAAACACCAGAAATCAAAGAAACAACATATCAACAAAATAAAACCTCATGTTTCGTCTCTTTTTTTCAACCTGTGTCTCATTCATATTCTCTACTCTTTACCTCATTTGTAAACAAACTGTTATTTACTTATGAATAAAAGTTTTGAAGTATAACTTTTTTTAGGGCAAAAAAATTATTTTGAAAACTTTATTGACAGAAAACAAATGATCTGAGATTATCAACAAAAACGGGTCGAGGAGTGCTTCTTATTCATCATTTATAACATTAATCTTGATTTACTATTTAATTTTATTCTCACGTTTTTAGTGGAAAATTTTATTTCCCGTACACTTAATTTTATTATATTTAATGAATAATATGTTGAGCTTTAAATATTTATTTTTGAGATTAATATTTATGATAAAAACCATTTAAAAGCTTATGTTTTTTTCGAACTTTAATCAATTATAAGGCATTACTAGAATCAGTGATATTTGAATCGATTATTTGACTTTTCGGTCAGCTATTTATTGATTAGAGTGATATGGCTTAGAGTGCATTCGAAGTGAGCGATTGCACAAAAAACATTAGGACGAGTGGCACACACCGTAAATGTCACTTCACTGCATCTCACCTTCGATTACTTAGGCTTTATTTGCGATGAAACAAAGAATTGCAATTGTTTTGTTGGTGAGCTGCTAAGAATTGTGTGCAATCCATCTATTCTCGTGGATTCGTTAGCGATTCAAGACTTTAGTACTAGAGTTTAGTCTATAGAAGAACTGCTTTGTGGTTCGCGAGAACGCGAACAACATCTGCACCAGAGATACAGATACAAATTGCTTTGGGAGTCAGGGATTCTATCAGATAAAGGCCTTGTTCAACATTCTTACCAATTTATAAGATCATACTCTCGTACGAACAAAACTGATCGCAGAAATACACTTTGCTTTCATCCCTTGTGGGTCACGAGCAATGAGAGACGAGACCAGAGTTTAGTTGTTTGTGAGATAGAGTTGTGTCGAAGAAATGCACATAATGTGAAATTGAAGTTTCATTTAGAAAACAAATTGTAAGCGCGTATACATATATCTATAAATATAGAGATATATTTCGTGTTTAGAACAGATTTTAGAGATTGAGAAATGGAAAACAAAACAATTCATTCAATGAAAAAGAAATAATGAAAAGCGTCGGCTTTCTTGAAAGCGGATCAATTGCTTTCTGTTTTTTACATGGATATGAAAGTCTAATATTAGAAATAATATAACTTCAAGCTATAGTTTTTGAAAAGCAAAATACACACTACTCTTGTTAAAAGAAAACAAACAAAAAGTTCAGAATTGAATGCAATAACTAATAAGCAATATTAATATTTATAAAATGAAGAGAATAGTACCAAAGATGTAAATTAATTTTTTGGTATAACTGAGTTTTGAATAAAATGGATTATTTTGATAATAATGTTAAATAAGTTATTCAAAAGATGTATGTATTGGTGTGTTTGGTGCCATTGTAATTAACTTATTTACGACGTGCACGTCTTCTGACAACATACTATCAATCTAAACAATTCTTTTGGTGAAGCTATGCTCAAAAGAATAGGCATTCAATACAAAGAACCAAAGAATATGCGAATTATGTTTTTCAAGCATTAGAGAACCGCAAATATATGAGAAGAGCCCTAATTTACTCGATGGGTTCTAACACTCTCTACTTTTTTAATACTCATATCAATAGAAGGTCATTATTTTATTGAAAAGGTGCCTCCAATTAAAGTTTGAAGAGCTGTTCCATTCAATGTAGTTGAAAATGTGAGACCGGTTTAATGCTATTGGCGTTTGAATGGGAAAAAATTGCACGAATTCATTGCAATTATAAGACCCGTGAATATTGTTTTAATAGAGGTATTGAAGAGAGAAGAATTTGGTGGCTTTTCATGTAATTGAGTGAAGACTGATTCCAGTCTTTGTATTGTTTATTGTGTTTCAAATAATGAAAGATGACATAAACATCAGCTTAACATCAATTCATTTTTAGCTACTGTTTTGAATGTGTTAAACAATATTTATAAAATATTACACTAACTTATAATAAGATAATCTAAATTAGAAATTATTTTCTATGATTAATAAAACACAAAATACTTATTTCAGCCTTAAATTTATGCAATAATTGTATTATTAGATCATTTAATGAACTCAATGTTAAATGAATTATTAGTCGAGATCTTAACTAGTCTTTACTCTCGTAATAGATGATAAAGATCTAAAGTATGTTAGAAAAAACGGTAACTTTCTATTAATTTCCTAATTTATATACAAATGAAGAGTAGTTGAGGTCAAAGTTTGTATCTATTATGTCATGTAATTTAATACTAGGCATGAATAAAAAGAATTGAAAGAGTGATGTTTTGAGTTCAATTAGTAAAACGCTGGAACTCATAATCTGAGTCACAATCTTTGAGATATTATCTCATTCTTCCTGTTTATTATGCAGTTAATGAATATATGTGTGCACTTGAACTCAGAGGGTTTCAACATAGCGGCCAACTTGAAGAAGAATAATAAGTTTCACAATTATGGACTGCTTTTTAAAAGCTGGAAAAATGTGGTTTATATCATGTGAAAAATTAAAAGATGATGGAATGTCTTAGCCGTTGACGGACCTCCTGTGGAGAAGGTTGTTGAAGGTGCATAGGATTGTAGGCCACCGGCAGACCGACCATCAAGAGAACTGGTCGATTGCCCAAAAGGTGCAGCAGTTATTCTTCTGGCGAACATAGTATTGGTGAACCGCCTTCTCTTACCAAATGTAGTCATTGCGGCGGCGATATAATTACAAGGCGATGCTTGAGACAGTCCAAATTTATGAGGTGTAATTATAGGCAGAAACACCCTTCCCCTATTGCAAATCTGGCTCCAAACACTTACCATATTTGAGCCCCTCTTTTTATAATTCGACCCCTATTCCCACCTTAGCAAAAGCCGCCTCACTTTATAGTAAAGGCGGATAATTTTCAGCGAGACCGCTAATTTCTCCAGCTTTTCTCTACTACCAGAGATGATGCATCTATGCCTGCAATGAGACACAAAAAGACTTACAGGTATTTTCATGTTGCAATACAATTGCCTTCTACTACATTTTCCGGCCCACTACTAACACTTCGCTTGAATCAAAATTGCAGCCGCAAGCAATTCATAACACCACAGGTGTAATAATAGCATTGTTTTAACGTGTAATCCCAAATTCTTTTATTTTATTTTTCCCAACAAATTCTCTCTTCTTCTCCCGATTCTCTCAAAAAACCTCAATTGCAGTATTCAATTATATCTCATTTTTTTGTTAGTCATTCAATTTGTTGCGTACAAACTGTTGTAAACAGAAACTATCATTAAATGTTTTTGCAGCTAATGTTATACAAATTGATAATATTCTGTTTGAATACTTGATTAAGTTGGTTATGTTTTTTAGGCAAACCGGGATGTGAGAGAGCACTCTTTTTTTCTAACATTGTTTAAAGCGATTAAAAATAAAAGAAAACAGCGTTAGAGCTGACACGAAGGAAGAGCATTAATATTATCACACAGGCCTCAAATGAAATGTAATCAAGAAAGAGCGGCACACATGATAGGTGAAAATGTGCCGCAATAAGTTCACATAGCTTTAGGCTCACTTCACTTCTCATTTATATTGAAATTTAACTCTGCTCTCATTCCGGTGCCTATCAGTGTGTGTTGTGAGTGAGTGTGTGTATGAATGTGTGTGTTTGGGGGAAAATATTAATTTTTATTAATGGCCTTAAAAAGTTTCAGTTGGAAATTAATTTACACGAAACGGAAGAAAAAAAATTTAAGAGATCGGGAGAACAACCTTCCAGCTATTTTATAAAATAGTAGTTTATTTATAAATATACTTGTATTGTACTTATATTTTATCATTTTCTTATTTAAGGGGCAATTGTTGATGAGCAAAACGGCGGTAGGTTTGGGATAATTTGGTGCAAGCAGTATATCAGTAGCTAATACTTACACAAAACAATGGCTTTAATGAACTCATTTCCAATTTATTTTGCGAATTTCCGTAGAACCCAATATCATTAATCTTATTACTTGACTCTTTCGGGAGATATTATCTTTTCGTCTATTATTGTGTGGGCAAATACTTATACAGTAATCATTAGATTTAGGTTTACTATCATTTCTGTCAATTTAGAAACCTTTTCACTAATGGCTTCGAATTAATGCTGAGTTAATCGAATTAAATAAAATTAATCAGATGTTTATCAAAGACATTATTTGTATGTTTTTAAAACTTTCTTATCGAATGCTTTTGACATATGAAACATTTTTATTTTATTTATTTTTCATACTTATCAGAGATGTGTCACAAAAGATATTCTAAAAAATTATTCCACTTAATCCATTAATTTTTTTCTATCATTTATAAAATTTATAAATAGTTTTAATGTATTTACATCTGTGACTCAATGGGAGGGTTCGAGAATTCCTCAGACATTTCAAAAGCAGAGAATATTTGCCATTAAACACAACTGATGATCATTTATTTCTCTAAAATTCAATTCAACTCTATTAATAATGATTGAGAATGAAGTCCACCTCTCACTAAATTGGATGAAAAAATATTTACACATTTATCCTCTTTTATGTTACAAAAGAATTTTCTTAATAAGTTGAGTTTCGCTAAACTTTAATTTGATTAAAAAAAATATTATTATAATCTGTTTTACATCAGATGACATGATTGTAACACAATGAGAGTGTTGTGCTGCGAAATTTCGCATAAAATTCAACTAATTTAATAAAAGCAAAGGAAAATAAATTAGTTTTGAAAGATTAACACTGATTATGATATATAAATGCGTTCAGAATTTAATGAAGAGTGAAAGCTGTATAAGTTGGGCCTTAAAGTCGAATAAGACTGAAAACACTCAAAATTCCATTTGAAAACTTTCAAAAATATTTTAATGGCAGAATAATTAGAGTGCGTGATATCAAGTCTCTAGTTTGATATCACAAATAAGTAATGATAACAATTTCATACAATTATTGAATTATTTATTTCTATTTATGGATTGTTTAGTCAAAAATCTTTAATGTACTCGATAATGGTCTGTTAATAACCCGCATGTGTACCTGTTCTTATACAACATATTATTTATATAATAATTTTAAATCACAGGTAATTCCATTGATTGATAATTGAAAAATGTTTTTCTGCAAATTTTTTATCTACAATTTATAATTTTTAAAATTGAATAATCCCCTCATTTATATTTTATAGTTAATTATTATTAGTTAATTAGTCTGTGATTTCCACAGCTTTGATTGACCGAAATTTTAGTCATATATTAATTAACTAATAAAGTATTTGAGAACTAAATCTCTTAAGAAATTTCAGATTCATTGAAAAGTCATTGAATTTTGTTTTTATTTTTGCAAAAATAATAGTTGCTGATGCTCAAAAATTAAAAAATTTCGATTCCTTCGTTTGAGTCATTTTTATCTTATCTTTAATTTATTAAAATTTTTAATTTGTGAACTCATTCCGAATAAATTAATAATTTTCTTTCTTTTCACAGCTTAAAGTGTGATATTTGTCAAACTAAACCTTTATCAAAGATATTGAGTCGATCACTGCCGAAGGGGTGTTAATGAGTTTGAACTCTTTGAAATTTTTTTGGAAATCAATATAACCTTTTTCGATTTATAATGCAATATAAAAAATTGACTTATTTGAAGACATTTTCATTTAATTTCAGTTTAAACAAAATTAGATATTCTTTGACAGAATTTAATAGAAAAGTTATAATTTGATTAATTTAAAAATTTTTTATATGGATTGCAATCTCTAAAAAATAAAAAGGATTTATCATGAAAATTCGAATATGAACTCCTGGAGCAATGAACCTTGATTAAAACAGATATCGAGTCAAATTAAGAAATGACTCATTATTTAGTTGATTCTTCATTATTAGTAAAGAAAAAATCCTCCATCAAATTGTTGAAATTACGACAACTGAAATTATCATTTTGACCTGAATCTAAGTTTTATATTTTGTCTTTTCTTGACTTGAAACTGATCAATGATAATAATTATTCCACTTTTAAGGTCAGGTAAGGGTTATTCATAACGCGCGGAGCGCATTTTGTCCGTACACTAACCAGATAACATCAGTATATAATAACATTGGTTCATCGTTCCCCTAAACTAACCTTAAAAGTGCAATTATAATTTATGTGTCATAAAAATACTTTTTTTATCAATCAAAAATACAAAAGCTTCTTCTTATTATTTTGTTTAATAATAACAATTGAAAAGTTGTACTTTCAAATTATTCGAACTTATGGTGAATTATTTTGAGGATAAAAACTCAAATTGGGATAGTATTTGAAAGCTTGAAGTTAAGAAAACTCTATTATTTTTCACAAAATTGTGATAGTTATCGTTATTTAATCTAATGAATATTAAAACTAAGTATTGAATTAACATTTATTTAAAATTTTCTACTTTTCCATGGTTTTAGGACTTGAATATAAAATAATATTGAAATTATTCATTTATAATACAAATAAAATTTTATGCTTATTTTCAACAAAATCATCTAAATTCAGTGGAAATAATTCTATTTGCAAAAAGCTTTCAGTACAGGTATTTTTTGAATAATTTCCACTCGAATGAAATCATACATTAGATGATCTTTGTATCAAAAAATTTAACATAAATCATTAAAAACAAACCTAAAATTGAAATTAATTTTGCAAATTATATTATATTCAATTACATTCAATTCCATTAATTATCTCATTATCTCTATCCTTTTCAAATAATTATTGGTTTCGCTCAAATCCAATGTCATTCAAATGATTTTGAATTTATTATCTTTGAATTTTTTCAATTCAAAAATTATCATTTTCTATGCATTAATTTATTTATTTAGAATAAATAATCCAAACATTAGCTAAATTTCAAGTTAAACAAATCGATTTATTTCACAAAATAAATTTACGCTTTAGAAGAGTTTTTGAATGAATTATTTGCATAAAGTGAGAAAGAAAGGCATAGAAGACTGTTCTGTTTGATATGATTTGTTTTGCATATAACTAACATCAAAACATTGAATGTTTTGAAAAGTACTTATCAATAAAGTTGCTCCTGATTTACATTTGTATCTTTAGTCCCCACTTAACATCTGCGCCCATTCTATCAGCATTTTGAGTATCGTTTTCTACCGCTTATAAATTCATGCCTCGTATTCATGCTCACAGATTTGATTTTGACTTAATTACCAATGTTTTCGATTTGCATTCGAAAATTCAGTATTAATGTTTCGATTGACTGCTAATATTTCCGTTTTATAATAAACTAAATTACATAATTTGGATTCAAGTCGACATCTCATCTCATTAAAAGTTAGTTATACTGAATAAGTGTTAATACAAGGGGAAGAATGTAAGAGAAAAAGTGGATTAAACAAATCTCTATAAAATTGAATGCCAATAATAGACTTGTGTTCATTTTTACAATTTGTATCCCATTGAGCTTCTTATGACACACTAGTATTTATTGTAGTGTTATAATAGCTAAACAACGCCCTTAATGTGATTTTGTAAAAAATCTATTGCCCACCGCATTGAGCCTTTCAAATAACTCGCATATAAAAAAGTATGACTAAATATTTTCTATGATTCGCTTTTAGTTAACACAATATCATAATTTAGTTGCAGCGTGTCTTTCACTCCCATTATAGTTACATGAAAAATAAGGTAAACGATGCGTATCACACATGGAAAGTGTGATTGTTGTCCACCTGCTCTTTGGCATTAACTTCTGCGTTACCAATTGCTACTGGTCTGAGGCCTCCTAACAGGGAAACAATTCATATTTATTGCTACCCTTCTGTCGGAGCAGCTTTTCTTCCCTCTAATGTTACATTTGCTCGATTGACAATCAAGAGTAACCATTTGCTACTTTTTGGCGTTTGATTTAGTGCTCTATACGAACTACTTTCGTATTTAACAATTTCCCTTAATTTTCATAATCAATTATAATTAAATGATCATTACTTTGTGGAAAAACTGGTTTTCATCTCTAATCTTTTCAATCAATAATTTTTTGAACAAGACTTGATTGAATATTTTAGAAATTATGTTAATGATAGTGTGAATTAGAATAACAATGAAATTTTGAAATTTAATAATTAAAATAAAGTACAAATCATGAATAGTCAGTAGTGAGAAATGGTTTCACTTTATTTTGATTTGGTTTAGAGTGTAGTGCTTTCAGACTTTACTTTAAATCAGATTAATATTATCACCATTTAATGTGCATTTCGTGTTGAACTCGTGATACATATAAAGTGCGTCTACAACTCTTTTGTATAGCAAAATAGCTCATAATTGGCCCTTTTGGCAACTTTTAATGCTAATTGCAATTTGTGTCTAACTTTAATGCGAGTGATTATTATTAATGCAGAACACCATAAATGCTAAAATCATGTTTTGATTCCAATTTCTTTTTCAACTTCTAATCTCTCAGTCAGTCTCAGTATAGGAATACTTTCTCAAGAAGCAAAAACAAATCTAAACTAATAGTAATTGTATACACACTTAAAGATAAACTAACTCTAGATCTGAACATTTAGTTGATTTAGTGGAAAGAATTGAGAGAAAGCCAATAGAGCTTTAGAAGACTTTAAATGATCGCATTATGCATTAGTAATAATAGCATTAGAAATAATAGCATTAGAAATAATGGTATTCTTTGAGTAATAATAACAATATTAATGGCGCCTCTGCTAATTTTACCGAAAACATTAACACATTCAGTAGCAAATCAGCGCAATCGCTGCCCAAACTATTTCCATAACGAGCGCATACTTTTTGGTAAATTATTTTATTCCTACTTTTATACACGAATGGGATTTTGCAAAAGAGAAATTAGATCTAACGCTGTATTAAGCTATTAGTATTGAGTATTAACTCTGACAGTGAGTGTGTATAAGCAAGAAAACAATCTTGAACAGTAATAATGATCGTGTTCATCAACTCTTCTCTCTGCAACACCTTTAAGGCATAAAAGTGTGGTTCGCATTTATTTTGCTTCTTTTAATAGCCAATAACTATACTCGCAAAGTATCAAATGATTCTCTAGATAGTAATTAGCCATAAGTGGTCCGTCGTGTGTAATATATTGTCCATTTCAGTTCACAATTGAGCTCTCATTTTATTGCTTTCAGCTAAAATCAATGATTCTTCTCTCACTAATACTCTATACAAACTGATA
Organism: Camisia spinifer; assembly: GCA_034694065.1. Classification (NCBI taxonomy): domain Eukaryota; kingdom Metazoa; phylum Arthropoda; class Arachnida; order Sarcoptiformes; family Camisiidae; genus Camisia; species Camisia spinifer. Next base: position 16,532 of record JAQFXV010000127.1, read on the forward strand.
GTACGGAACTAACTATACTGTATAAGTTATAGCTTATAAAATATATATAGAGTGATGCGTTACAGCCTATTATTTTACTAAACTTTAACTACTATTTTATCCAATATTTCCTCATTCTATGAGGGCATCAAAATCGAAAAATGAGTTACAATTTTTGTGGCTCAGCCACCAATCGCTAATTTATTGGTAGATCTTTCGCCCCCATTACTAACATTATTAATAACGTCGCACAACAACATTATAGTCTGAAATATTACTGAATAGCACATAAGCAGCAGTCGAAAGAATACTCCATTGGAAACATTGACAGATATCCACACCCAGTGATAACTCCTCCGCATTGATCGTCGCGAGTCTTACTTTACTTACAAAACTATATTAAGTTTATTCTTCCTATTCTTCTCTCTAACAGTTTCAATGATATATCACCACATCATAGCTGTAATTGACTGCTTTCTATCAAATATATGATTATTACAGACAAACTTATTTGAGTTAATGTTTTTCAGTTGAACTTGCATTCAATCCAAATAATTTGTTTCTCTCAAATTGCCATTTATTCAGTTCAAAGTCATAAATAATAAGTAATATTCAATGATTTGAAAGATGATTAATTATAGATTATTCAAACTCCAATTTCAGCTTTAATTAATGAATTTATTGCAATTATTTTATTTTTTATAAAAACAAAAGCATAAAAATAAAACTTTGAATTTATGAATAAAAATAATAACACAAAAATGTTATATGAAGTTAAAGCTCAATTCAAATTAGATATACTCTGAAGCGAAACTTTTAGCAAATCTATTGTGAAAATGCTTCATAAAAAAGAGGTTTGCAAACAAAAAAGTTCAAATTTGAGATATCATCAAAAATCAAAGAACATAAATCATGTCGAAAACTGTATGAATTTATGTATGCAGTGATTGAGTGCATTAGGAGAAGATAAAAATAGCATATCATAAAATCGCGTTAACTTATTATTATTATATTGCGTATTCATTGGGTATATACTCAATTTGGTAACATTCATGATAACATTTTAGAGATGCAACACTCACTGCTCGAATGCATCGCTAACTTCATGAAAGAGCGTCGAGTTGTGAAGCAATACAATGATGCAAATTGTCAAAGTTTACTAACTTTTGTATATGATTGAAATGATTTTATGAAACACGTGAAATGAAAAATAATAATATTAATATTAATAGCAGAACAAAAAAGAGATGTGTATGAAAATTGGTGTGCAAGCTATGTTGTGGACCTAATTTATATGCATACGAAACAAAAGAGGCTTAAAATTGGTAAATGCAATGCAAAAATGGTAGAACACAATAGATACAGCTTTACAGGCGCTTAAATGCTAATTCTTGTGTTCTACTACTTATACAGCACACATTCATACATACACTAACATTAAGCTTTACTTTGATGTAAGTGTGTGTCTGTGATGCTAATTTGCGAAGTATAATAAGAAGCTGTCATTCACTGTGAGGCTTGTGATGCGTTTGTGATGCTTTAGTGTTGAAATTAGTTTTCTATCGCTAGTCTCTCTCTCTCTCTCTCTCTCTCTCTCTCTCTCTCTCTCTCTCTCTCTCTCTCTCTCTCTCTTCTCTCCTTTTCACGTAATACTAGTGAATAAAATACATTTTATAATATTATGTTATGCCTCAACTTTTCTATGCGTTTCTACTTGTTATGATCGGAAAAAAGCCTGTTTTATATTTGAAATTTTTGACAGGATTAACGTTAGTTAGACTTCACTGTTTGCTATGCTCTGTGTGAGGTTTTTTTTATGTTTCGCTAGTCTTCGAAAAATGCTAACTATAAAGTTGTTTTAAAAGTTTATTATTTGTACTTTTAGTTGCTTAGAAAATTTCGAAGATATCAAGAAACTTAACCATGATTTTGAATACTTGTGCTTTTAAAAGTCATTAGTAAAAAATCTATACAAAAGTATTTATTAGCAATACTTTAGCATAAAATTATCATATTTTTTGAAAATTAAGGACAAACAAAATTGAATCAGTGTTATAATTGTTTTTGGAATTGAAATGAGATATTTTTTAAATTGAAACAGAAATAATCGAAGTAAATAAATAATATTTTCAATTGAAATTTTCAGCACAATTTTCATATACTAAACTTTCGAAACAGATTCAAATTTTTAAAATTTTATGACAAAAATATAAATTCAATTAATAATGAGATATATGAAGCTATATATTATAAGAAAGAGTGACTTTTCCAAAAATCTAAAAAATTTAGCGTCATTTTCCATTAATAACTAAAGGACTCAAAGAGGACCCGAAGAGTTCAAAATGATTAATTAAAAATAACAACAGTTTAAAATATCAAAAAGCCTTTGAGCAACAATAAATTTGATTGAAAAGTATTAAACTTAAACTCATAAAAATTTAATGGTATAAATTCAATATATTATAAATTAAGCCTCATTTCAATCAATGGAATAAATGCCTCATTTTCTAAATAATGAAATTGTATAAAATCTCAATAACATGAAATTTCAAATGAAATTGTGATGACAGAAAACAAATCAATAAACACTCTAGTCTTAGCACAAGTTAAAAAAAATATTTAAGTGAAAAATAAAAAATAAAAGAAGAAGGGGTCAAATTTATAGCTCATAGCAGTTGTGGTTTTCGCGAATTCTTTCTCAACGGGAACTGATTTATAATTTTTCGGAATAATTTATATAAAATTCAAGTAATTTTCCCCTAATTATAAAATAAATATTCAGATTAGTATTCTGTGCCATAACTGGTATTTTCGATGCAAAGTTTCAATAATAACTAGATTTTCTTTAATATTATTATAAATATTGTTGTTTTATATGTAACGCTAGTATTGGAATTAAATTTTAAGCTGAAATTGTAGTTTTGCCATCGCTTATACTATACGAGTTTTGCCTTAATAAATAAATTAGTAAAACAAATATTTCAATAGAATTTTGGATATCTAACAATTCAAAGAGTTTCCAAAGATGCTAAAATTTCAATTTATAAAAACTCACATAAAATTCATATTGCATTCAATTACAGTTTGTGATAGATTTGTATTATTTTCTAAAACTCAAGTCTAATGAGAGATATTTTATTAAGTCTCTTCGTTTTGTTTTGAATTATGTTATAAATATCTCTGCTTTACATTTTGGTGAAATAACGCGAGATTATAAATCAAAGAGTCAACGAAGAGTGGACAAAATCAAATGATCACTCGTATATTATTAAGTAATTTTAAGTATTTATATATATCAATCAATTATTGACAATAATCATTATTTTCTACCTCTCTCTGAGAATCGTTTCTCCAGGATTAAAGTCCGAAAGTCAGAATTTAGTCAGAAAATAGTGTTTGAAGCTTCGTAACTTTATTTGAAATCTTAAAATGAAATTTAATTGAGTAAGAAATGTAATCCAATTTTAAACGGACTTTAAACTGTTCAGTTACATTTTTGCCATCAAATTATAAAGAAAATTTTTCTCATGCGAAAAACTTGAGTTAGAACAACAAAAATAATATTAAATATTTTCATTACTATCTCCACCAAATTAATTCAGAGAAATATTTGAAAAATATCTACAAGATCTTATATGAATTTTCTTTCTTTAACTCAAGTTTACTCAACTCAAAAAAATAGATTATCAAAATCCCGAAAGTTGAACCTCTGGAGGCTGAAGTATAAGCCCAAATGCTCGAGACTTCAATACAAAGTTGGATAATTGTCACAAATATTGATATAATTAATACAAAAATTGAGTAAGTATTGATATTTCATTGGGTTTCAAGACATTAAAATGTCCGAAAGTATGTAAAGTGATATATTATATAAATGCAAGTTTAATACAATATTACCAAATAAGTTCGCATTTAACCATCATCTACATTAAGTTACTAAACTTTATAAAGTATTAAATTGGTTCCTGTTGTTACACGAGCTTAACATTAGCCTCTTGTTAAATTTGAAAACTCAACTCAATTCAATAAAACTAAGAACTAAGCGCTGAGCCGTCAGTTTTACAATTTTTAAAAGCCGTTTTGTCTCTCTATTGTCACAATGAAAGAGATTTAGTATTAAAAAATACTGTGAATGTGATAGAAAATAGAAATAATAACAGACTCGTGCAAAGGATTTATTCAGCTTCACTCGTTTGGCTTTATTGTTAAGTTTGAAAAATAACTCAAATATATTTGACAGTGTGTGTAATGACATGACAACAATCATTTTGATGAATTACAAGAGAAAATATTTCACTTTTTGAATTAATTTCTTTTTTTGTTTAAAAAACTGAACATTTTTTTGTGACTAAACCATAAAATCTGAAGTTTATGTTTTTCACAGAGTTTTATTAAATTATAAATATTTAGCTTGAAATGGATGAGCATTTATTGCATTAATTTATTTCAGTTTATATTTAATATATCTATATTTCAAGCCCGAGAAATCACTTCAAAAATTCATATATGCGTAAAATGATGTTTTAATTACAATGGTTTGTCTGTGACATATATGTCCTTAATTGCGAACATAGATGACATTTATTTTTTAGACGCCATCATCTTTGTTCATAATTACATATTTGACATTCATTTGCACGAAGACTAGAAAAGATGTGCAGAGTTAAAAAGTGAGATTACGTGTGTCGCAAGTGTAGCGATGAAAGGCTGAGAATAGTGAACAGTTGTGAAAATGACTTCAAATCTTATTGAAGGTCTTAATTTGAGAAATTTTTTTTCGAGAGCCCCTATAAGCTAGAGCTTTGACACTTACATAATTGTTATGGCTTTAATTTCTCTTTTGGCGGGCCATCAACTTATAATTAAGGGGTGAATTCACTCAATTGAGACCAGCTATTGCTGTCTAATAACAGGCATTATTGAAAAACTTCAGTATTATAATTAAGACATTTGGTATTGAATTTATAAGCTATTCTTTCCCTAACCGGGAGCTATTCATGGATATGAGATAAACACGAGGAAGTCATTGGATGTGAAAATTAAATAACATTCAATCGGATAGAATTTTTTTTGTTTTTTTCAAATAATTCTTTTTTGGGCTCTTAATTAATTCTTTTGATCCTTACAGCTTGAAAAATAAGCATAATCGTGATGGTGTTAATGGTTAAAATGTGATCATACACTTGTGTTGAAGTGTATGATTCAAGAATATATCAAACCTTTGCATTTATAATGAGTCTTTTTTATTTATGTTTTTCAAATTCATGAAATCATTGTAAGTTTAAATTAAAACTCAATTCTGACATCACATTTAATATCTTTTAATATTTGTCTTGTCAGGTAAAAAGTGCGAACTCATAGTTATCAGTTTCCAATAAATTGATTATAGCATATAAGGTTGAAATTTGTTTATAACCCTATTCATTATATAGATATTGTTTCATTTTGTAGTAAAAGCATCACAATATTTCACTTTGATCTCATAATAAGCTGAAACTATTAAACCTCAATATAATGTTCGAAATCATGTCTTTATTAATATAAAGTTAGATTGTTTCTGAGGTCATTTTCTCAAAAGACACAATAAATTACATCATTCTTCATACAAACAAAATATTTATTGATCGAAAAACATATAAACTCAGTTTAAAATTTCAAATAAAAACTTCTCATTAGAGAGAACACTCATTAATATGATAATACGGCTTATACTTTGTAGACTTATTCTTCGTTGACTTAATAACTGAATCATTTTATGAATTATGAGGTCATATATCAAACATAAGAATAAAACTTAATGGAAAAATAGAAGAACTTAATTAATAAAATCCGATGACATGAGCCCTGAAATTGTCAAATACAGAGCTTATATGTATACTGAGAACAAGTTTTGCCAAAAACTTTTGGTGTGATCATAATTTCAATACAAGCTAATGAGCGAACGAGCTGTCAGTTTGGTCTGTGCTTATGATAAAGTTAATGTCAGCATTTCTCCTGTTGATATATGAAACGCAATTTCTATGAAAATCAGTGTTTGCTTTTGGCTTCGAATAAACTTGTGCTACAATTAGACCATTTCGACGAAACCGCAGCTGTTAGACAAAGCTGTCAGTAATATAATAAAATAGAATCTCTAAACCAGAATTGTGTCCATAACTTTAAATTTCAAGAATTAATAACATAAATTTGTTGGATTTTACAGTTTTTTATTTTTTATTATGATCATGATTCTCATAAATATGAAGGATATATTTTTCAGACTTTGAGCTGAAGATCTTATAAAATCGTGAATCTTTAGTTATTAAATCAGATTTCATAATATCTATAAATTAATCAAAATTTAATCGATTATTTTTGAAGAAAAAAAATATTAATTTGCATTCCGATAAATAATGATTAGTTGAAGAAAAATTGGAAAAACAAGTTGAGTCTGAGTGAGAAAAAATAAGAATTAAAGAAGAAAAATAAAAACAAGTGAATATCAGCGAAATAGTAGATGAACTCTTGGAAATATTTGACAACATGTTCGTATGTTTATTTAAATACTTATATTGTAAAGTGTAATTGATGAATGAGTTGTTTCATACCAATTCACCCTCCTATTTGATCGTTAAGCCGATTTGCAATGTTGCAGATTAAGTGGCGTTCGCCGGTTAGTACATCCAAATTGGGATTATTCTAGTATTACCTAAGGTTTAGTTTACCACTTCATTTCCCCATCTCTTCATTATAATGTAATCGGTTTTACAGTTGAAAACCAGTGAAAATATATACAGTTATAGAATGAATGCATTAAAAGAAATCTTTTTTCTTTCTTTTCTATCATAAACTTGAAGTGCAAGTGAAAGGCATACAAGTGTTTATATAATAAGGAAATAATATTAAAATAGATTATATTTTTCAAGGCATCTGTTCTGAGATCATTAAAACTAAGTTAAGAACTCTCCAGTAATTTTATTTTAATTGTAATTTTTTCATTTTCTACAGCAAAAACTGGTGAAACTAATAAATCATAAACTAATTTTGAAATTATTGTGATGAATAATTTAGTTACTCTTAAATAAATTGTTTTCATTCCTACGACTTATGCTTAAAACATGATAATTATATTTTAACCAAAAAACATAAAAAACAGAACATTCTGAAGTACACACGCTTTAACTTTCTGAAAAAATTTAATATTGAACCGAAAACTAAGAAAAATCCTACGCTTGAACTGAAAAATGGGCCTAAAATTTGAAGCTAAAACAAAGTAATGTGGATATTATGTAAAATAAATTTGAAAAAATATATTAATGGGGCCATTAGTGGAAGAAACAGTACACTCCTAAGCAGTTTACAGTAGCATTTATGAAGTTTTGTTACCATCAGTAGAGTATAATAATATATAATGGTTTATGTAAGACTTGAATAAATAGAGAAACTGCAGTTTTCGTTGGCGGAGAGGGGTCTCAAAGTGAAGAGGAGGGCAATACTGGCATTAATAAAGTGTATAGCCTTTACTATTATTAAAGAGTTTGGGATATGTCCTGGTTTTGGGTGTCAGCTGGTGTTGTGTTCACAAGTATACAACACTGTTCACAGTAATGGTTCTGTCAATATTTTCCGTCTTCAGTTTTAGAAGACTTGCATATCATCCTATTGTAAGCGTTGAGCAATACTTTACTGATGACTGACTGCAACAGAGAAGACAATGTCGGTCTCTCCAAATCCCAACTGCTTGTATAATCACAGCAGTGGTACAGAAGAGGGATTTACAAAACGGATTTGAGAGCCAGAAAGAAATGACTGTAGGATTACTGCGAGGAAATTGCAAACAATCTGGTGGAGCACTGAATGGGCTTATTCTACATTACAACTGATTGAATGCGAATAGTATTGCCAACTGATTGCCTATAGGTTGTAATGATAGAGCATTAAATGATGGCCAATTCCTTTTTCACTGAACCATTAGCTTTTGCATTGAGTCTCAACTAAGCGATAAAAGTGGAGATATATTTATTTAACTTAACGTCACGACATTCAGTCCATATAACCTATACTCACATGTTAGAGAAACAACAGTGAAACAAGTCTATTGAGCAAATCTAAATGATGACAATAATTTCCTAGTAGTGAACAATATATTGACTTTGAAAATCCTTTATACAAGTCTTCTTATGCATCGATACTTCCCGTTTCGCCTGATTATCAACTCAAGTCTCAAATACAATCATTCGGATTCAAACCGATATTTCTCAAATAATTATTTGAAATTCATATGAAAACCGATAAAATTAAAATAATAATACTATTTATGAAAGTTTAATTCATTAAATCCGTTATTATTTTGAATATGAAAACTTATTAATCAGGATATAATCTTGAATAGCAATATAAATAGCGTGAAATGTATTATAGCATATCTCAAATGTTTTTCTGTAAATCTCTTGAACAAAGTAAAGTCTTAATGTGAAATCTAGCCTAATAGTGATATCATGATTTGCTATCATAATGCATCTGCATCTTCAATGATACAGTTGAGTAGAAAGTGAGCCACACTCTACTTCTTTCCCATTTTGACGTCTTCAGTAAGGCATAGCGATAGGGGCGGCACATCTCTCACATCTCACATCTCTCTACTCTATCTACTCTTCTCTTTCCTAACTCTAAGGTTTAAGTTCTACAATTCAGTGATTCAATTTCACGGACCAGTTGTATAATGTATAATACACTATGCTTTTTAAGTTTATAAGCTATACAAGACATTTCTGTTATGTACCGCGCGTTTAGTTTATATAACTCACTACTAATGCTATAATATTTAGTACACTAAAAACCTATTATAAATGTGTAAGTAAGCAATGCCTTTAGTAAGAGAAATAGCAAAATCAGATTTATTTGCATTTAATATATTCGAGATCACGCGATACCTCTCCTTTTTCGATATGCAAAAATGATGCCTCACTTACTTTTACTCACAAATTTTTATGAAGACTCATCATTTCTAGCCATTAGCGACAATGTGTGTGGTCTGTTCGGGCCGTCGCCACACTTTGATTTTCCATTTTTATATTGTTCATACTTCTAACTTATAGCTTATAATATATTATTTACCGTAAACATTGATATACAGGAACTTTTTATAAGTTTTATACCGACACCAAAACCCAACTGGTCTCTCATTCTTTTTCAATGCTTGCGTGTGCATGACTTGTGTATGTGTGTGTTGTATGGATGAAAAGGTTATTGTTTCCAAAATGATAGACCTATTATGAGAATGTTTTGTATGTAAAGCTTTTATTTAAAAAATTTAATCCATAGTTACAGTAGCAGTCATGTCGTGAGTAACTAAAAAACTATTCACATCACTGAACACTGTTCTGATAGTCGCTGTTTAGTTCCGATAAAACCTATCGGTTATCCGAAACTAATTATTCTAATAAAGCGTACAATTTCTCCACTGTTCTTAAAAAATATTTTTTTACATTCTTTAAGAAAATGCTAAGAAAAAAAATAATTCTCATGTAATTATTTTCTAAATTTAACCAAACATTCGAGTTGTGGCAATTTTTTCATTAACTTATCCCTCATTGAATACAATAAACTTATAATGAATTTAGTATTAATGAGAAAAAATGTATCTAAAGTGTAATTCGATTAATACTACTCAGAGATAATGCTTAAAGGAAATGAATATAATTTGTGATAAGCATTGATATGATTTTCATTTGCAGTAAATTAAAACACAAGCGAAACGATAACAATAAAAGGGCCAAAATATATAAAACAAAGTTGGTGGAGAAATAGTGAAACTATTACTGTAATGATTAGAAGACAATCAAAACGATATGTCACGATTTTGGTGCATGCCTTCAAATGGTAATATTGTCGAGCATTTCGTATGCTGTCATTAGCAACTCACCGGTGCCACAAATGGCAATTAATATGCGTTCAGTGTAACCCATTTGCAATTATATTTCTCTCTTCTTCTACTCAATGGATGATAGTAGGCATTGATTGTGGTTGTGGTCATTGATTGCCATCGAGAAAGCAATCAGTGGATCTGCATTTTTATATACGAACAAATCAGTGGCTATGAATGAGAACGCTTTTTAATTAGGCTAATGAAATATACATAATTAATTCATGTACTCACATATCATAACTATTATGCATTAGAAGTGCTCATATATGATATGCATGTCAATGATTTGAAGCAATTAGTGAGACAGCAGCTGCTGCTCATACACTATTGAGATTATCATTAGCATTAGCATTGGCTTCATTGGCCTCCTATGGCTATTGATGAGATTACGTGTACATTAGATATTACACGGACTATCATTGATGATGGAAACCGAACATGAAGAATGAATTATTTTATATGATAGCAGGAAGATATTTAGTCTTTTTCCCTAATTTATATTAGATTTGCTCCAAGTCTTTCATAATAACTATAATCTATTCAAAGATTTTAAGAGTTATTTTTTAGCCCTTTTTCAAAAATATGTAATTATCTATTTTTTAAACTTATTTTCAATTATGTTTCTGAGCATAGCGTTAGGATTTAATAAAAGGTGACCACAATTTAATGCTTAATGGCCTCAAGCTATACAAAACTAATTAAGTTAATTGTGAATTGCGGCAGCTTTTATATTATGCATAGAATATGTGGCACTCAATTTTAACATTTTTATATTTGCATTGCTCGCGATGTGTAATGAGTTGGGCTATTGATAAATACTTTGATAATTGAAAGCCATATTTTTGTTAACGCTTCAGAGAAAATATTATTCAAAAATTAAATATTTGAAAAATTAGAATTTTTTCTAATGATAAAAAGTGGTGATTTGTTTAAATGATTACAAATTCGTGGTATTGTGTTTCGAATTTTTGTTTAGAGTTTAGGTAAAAGAATGCTTTTATTATTATGTTCTAACATGTTATGTAATTTTTTGTTCCCATTATTACTGTCCAAAGCACCAAAAATCTAAAATATTTGAGTATTGCGTGTCAAAGAAAAGTTTTTCTGACCAATAATTCTCACACATAGCAAAGTTTATGGATCTATTGTATTCGCTCAACTCTGTAGTGATAATAGCATCGCAACTATTTTTTGGCTTCGAGTATAACGATAAATGAGTAGTAGAAGAAAAGGAATAAAAAATCGAGAAGAAAAAAATATATCCATACATTGCGAGCAAATAAGAGTCAGCCTAAGCTTGGATGGATTTTCTGAGAAAAAGGAAGTTTTTTGCTTCAATATTAGAGAGAAGGATGTATTGAATCAATGTGTGTGTGCTGTGTGTGTGTTATGTGTTGTTCATTTAAGCATGTAATTTCCACACTTAATTTTTGGCAATGCCTCTATTTTCATAATACCATTTTTCTATATATATATAAAGCCAATCTTAAAGGCCACACATGTAGAGAAAATATTAGCGCCCCTTCAGGGGAATCATAACGCCTTGCAATATAACCGGCGACTACGACTACGTGATAAATTTTTCAGCAACAATACCTTTTACTACATATTATGCACTCATACATACAAACATAGCTTTTCTCAAATCATTTGTGCCCTTCTTTTCTATTCTTCGCTCAATTTTTTATTCACTAAGAAATTCAAACGTATATTCGTATGAATGTGTGTATGTGTGTGTGTGTGTATGTGTGTGTCATTGTCACGTAATCACAGACTTTGCAAAGAAAATTACTCTAATTATATATAATGCTTTGGCGCATATTATTGACGATTCATGTGTTGTTACATAACTTTAGGAAGAGAAAAAATAGTCTCTAATTCAAAAGATAAAAGTTGAAGAGATTGTGCTGCGAGGCTATAGTGTGTGTGCGAAGCCCTCTAATAATAATGAAAAAAATATGTATTGACGTATTGCTATTGTAGTCACAAAACTGCTAAAATGATTTTCGTGAGGAATTTCAACTAACTGTATGAATAGCTTATGAATGCATTCAATCTTTAGTATTCAATGTAAAATTGTGTAAAATGCGAAAATTGGCCAATTTTTGTGAGCCAATTATATAATTAATTTTTATTATCCTCACATTTTATGACTTACCGTTTGTGTTGGGCTCACACTTATTACCTGCAATATTCTCTTTCCCCTTAGGGTTCATACAATCTGGAAGCACACTATCCTAACCTCTATTTCATTATACAAACAATTGATTATTCTTGTAGTGTAGAGTAATTTGAAATCGACCACAATTTGCTATTATAGTGCGGTTCCACACCTTTTTGTCATTGAAACTCATTAGGGGCTAAAATAAGTTTTTCAAAGCAACTAAAATAATGTTTATGAATCACTATTTTATTTTTCTATTAAGGTGTGTTCTAATGAATTAAAATACAATGATGATGATATTTAACTTAAAAAGAATAAATTCAAATTATATAATTACAGACTAACTTGATTTAACACAAGATATAAAAAAATTAAGTTATTAATAAAACAGTAGTTATTAAATAAGGCATAAATCAGATCAATAGTCAAATAATTACAACTCTTATAGACATTTATTAGTTGGGAATTTCCAAATAATTCAATCGATTTTTGATGAATGAAATAATAATTATTTGATTATATTTTTGATAAAATTGAAAAATGTATAGAAAAGCGCAAATAATCTGTAAAGTGATGGCAATTGCATGAAGCCTGAGCTGCGCCCAAATACATGTTTCTGATGAATTTGTATGACTTAAATGTATATAAAAGAGAAGTGAAATTATTAATATGAATTGAATAGAAAAACTGCAAACACATATACAGACAGGCACTCACCTGCGCCTTATTTCCTTTTTCATAAATGCCTTAATGACTTGTAAAGCTGAGAAAAACTATTTGGTAACGATTTGCACGCATAATATTGTTAGTGTTAGGTTTGAACTTTTCGTTACAGGTTAGCTATTTTTCTTTTTCTCTAAATTGAATTGTATTTTGGGTGTAGTGGATGTCAACTTAACTAATGCTTTAAAAGGTATGAAAATTATAAGTGAAGCCAATATAGAGTTCAATTACTGACTACTTTCGGAAACATAAATCAATTTTCTTAATCCTTGAATATTATAAAACACCTGTATTTGCAACAAATAAATTATTTTCTAATGATAATTATCTTTATTTATTACATAATGAATCGAAAATTTATGAATAGAAATATATGCAAAAAATTGTTTTCTACTAATAAAGTCATTCAAATGGCAAATATTATAAATAATAGAGTGTGCAAATTGCTTAAGAATAGCCATCTTTTCTCAATCGGTGATGCATTTATGAGTGCGAAATATGAGAGACAAATTGCATTTATATACGATTTTAAGATTAAAGATTCTTGAAGACCACCCAAACAGGTCTGATGGAAATTCATAAAAAAAAGGATGCAATTTCTGGTACTAATATTGTTGAGCCATTCGGAGGGCTGTAAACAATTAAGTTAACTTTACATTTGGCGCTTAGTAAAAAAAAGTTACAATGGATTTAAAAAAGACTATAAAAGACACTTTTCAGCATTTTTCACGGGATTCGCTGAGGTTGAAGTCCTGATATTAAGGATGTTAAAAAGTCTGGAGACTTCGAGTCAGAAAACCTGATCAAAAGTTAGTAATAGTGGTATAAGTGCTGTAAAATTTTTTCAGCGAAGTAACTGAAAGTGACGTAAATAAATAAATTGTCGCACTTTTTAAAAAACAAGAGAAGTTTTATTACTAAAAGGTTTTTTAATTTTCAAGATAGAGACTCACAGAATCAAAATTTTTATTAGAATTTGAAATAAGCATTAAGTATAAGTTGAATGTATATAATGTTCTCACACTAAAAGCAAGTTAGAGTGAAAATGAGATACTTATTATTCATTATAATTGAAGGTAAAAATTAACGGCAATATTGAAATGCAGCGTAAAATCCTTGACATAAGACATGATATTTTTTCATAAATACAGGTAGAGGTAGGTATCTATTGAAGTGTTCGTCATAGGGATAGCAAAGGGACTTGTTATCATTGGGTGGCACATAAGCTCAACATTTTCAATTGATGATAACGAATATATTTTTCGATGTCTATATCAATCGGTGGATGGCCTGAGACGCCAAATGCTTTTACAACACGCCATTGCGTTTTCATCTTATCATTAGGCTTAGGCGCCAGTGTCGGCAAATTTTTATTAGGAACCACTTTTACTAATACTAATATCCCACCACAATCAGGTCAAGTGTTCCACAACCTGTTTTATACCTCCTCTCAACTTGTCAACTATCACGTGCACTCTCTTTCTATCATATTGTCAGCCGTGATGTCTTACAGTTGATGGGAATCATAATTCTGTAACTTTTCTTTTATCAAGTTTGTTGTTTTTTGTTGTTTGACAGGGAGGTGCTATACAGGCTCTTAATAGCCTCATAAACAATTTGGAGCCACCAATCATTCGCTTTTAATTATCTTTCACGATAAAAACAGATTAAATGTGTAAATATAGATATCATTTATTATTATTATTTTTTTATGAGATTTCAACTTTCCTTTTCTTAATTCCTAATTCAGGTTTTGAAAATAAATATTGTCATTAATGGTTAAGTCATGATTGTTTTGATTAAGTTATTATCATTTTCATGCACTCATTTTTTATTATTATTACATCCAGTGGTAAATTATAGAGTTTGGTAATTCCAGTTATAGTATTGAACCCGCCTTTAAAGCGGTTACTTTAAAAGCAGAGAAGAATGCCATCTAATTCATGATGGCTTGTTCTTAATCTACTTTTCTCTATATGTTTTTTATTGCTGTTACCACTATTGTATTCCAAATTTGACCAACATTTTGGTCAGTAATATATGTTCGATATAAACAATGCTCTTTAACTTATGATTTTTTTGTTAGCGATCATTCTGTTTCAGTTACACAGAAGTTATCTATAAAAACCTTGAATGGAGATAAGACTGAGGGAAAAATTGGCTAAAAGTGTGCATCTCTAATGTCATAATTTATTCAGTGAATGTTAAAATAACATTTACCAGTATTAGTGGAGTGGAACTCAATAATAATAATAATAAGGTTGCATAAAGTGCGCTAAAGGCAAGTGAAGGAGCGGTCCCTTAACTAATGAAACATTTACGAATGTTCGCAAAATAATTAGGTGAGAGCACTGCTAATGGTCGCTCCCAATTTGCTCTAATACAGAGTTTATTCGAGTTACAACCCGTCTAAGGTCTTCTTGCGAATTCTGAGCGATGCTTCACCTCTGCCATCAGTAATTCAATTACGAGCTACACGTTTACATTATACGCAGCACTTCATGCACTTCACTAACATCTACTGTATAATACTGTATAATATATTTATTTACCTATACCTACAGTTTGACTTTTTCTATTACTATTGCATTTTCTCTTAGATTGAGTTCTTGCCGCCCCTTCTATTACTACCGAATTACTCGGCAAATAGTTATGTGGCCTCAAAATTACTGTAATTTAGGATTTAGACCTCTATGGAAACACAATTATTGGCGTTCAAGTGTTGTCAGTGTTGGCGCTATTTCTATAGAATAACATGTTTGGTGTTCACAAATTGCTCACCAAAAACACTCCCAAAAACTCAAGTTTTTACAGTAAGTTTTGATGGCTTTAAAACTATTTACTAAACAATTTTGGGAAACAATAAGTTGTTATGCGTTTCCGAAACTAATTTATAAAATGAATTTATGAATGGATTCAGTAGTGGTAATGCATGTTATTTTGATTATAAATTTTGTATTTTATTTCCAATAATATATCGACAGTAGTCGGTAGTCTAGTATTGGATTTGAGTTTAAATATTCTTTTGTAGCATTGGATGGTATCCTAAATGAGATCCACTTGACTCAATTTTGGTTTAGGTTCTGCCCTCACTCATAACCACCACTTCCACCGCCAACAAATTCACCCTCTCGTTGATCTCTCATGAGAGAAACGTTCGCCAAAATTGGTAGAACTGCATAAAACTCAATAATGTATGCGAAACGACACAATTGTATTTGTAACAAATTTTGCTCAAACAACTCATGCATGTTATTGAATTGCTTGCATAAACAGATGTAACATTTTCTACTGATTGCAACTATTGCAACACTATTACTGTATTTTATATTTATTTTATAAAACTTCGCTTTAACAACAGTTGAATTGATTGAAGCATAAAAAATAGGAAAGAGAGAGATTTAGTTCAGTTAAAACTAACATCAACCTAGCATTAGGACATGTCTCTATTGATATGAGATCAATTGCATGACACTTTCACGTTTTCCACTTTTGTAGATTTATTTTAAATTTTATGCATGCATTCAATCGTAAAATTTGTCATAACTGATACAATTGCACCTAATCTGTAGTGGCACTCATATTATTGCCCAAATTCTATTTATATCATATATAATCTACTTCAATATAAATATGTTGAATATGGCAAATTCGTTTCACTCTAACTATTATGTATTCTATGCTCACTCCCTGTAAATGCTTCTTTTTTCCTTTCGTTAAGCATTGCTGTTATGCATACTTTTTTCTATCTCTAAAATCACATTTTATTTCTATGATTTTCAGCTAAAAACACAAAATATATACAAATAGATTATTTTTCTCTCAAACTCAGTCTAAAATTTTAGTTTTTAGTTAATTAATTTATGTCGACTATCTTCGGCACTTCAAACTATTTTGTCGGCATCTCTTTGTTTTAAATTAAGAGAAACCTATTTTGCATAATTGCTTCTCAAACATAATTTCTTCACTATTCACAGAATTCGTTTATCGTTTTTATTTTTAGGGTTGAAACTACTTTTTGCTCATTATGTCTTTATATACTTTTTATGTGAATGCGGAGGACGTAGTTATCACTTTTGTCTTCTAATGATCGAATGTTTATATCAATTCTTTTTCAAAAAAAAAATCAAAAAACTATTTATTGAATTTATTCAATTGATATCACTATCACTCGCTCTAATGTTTATCATAAATAAATGATTTGAGAATAAATTTAAACAATTTGGCGAAAATGACTTAATTTGTTTCATTTTCAGTGATGAATTCACTGAATAACTCACTCAAATTAAATAGAAAAACAAAATGAAAAATTATCAAGTTGAATATTCTTTTTTTTATCAATAGTGAATAATTGCGATAAACTTTTTATTCATTCTTTTCAAACTTTATTTTATGACAAAACAAACTCAATTTACCTCATTATAAAGGAATTTATTTTAAACAAAATAATTATCATCTGAAATAAAAAGGAGAAAACAAATGGACAATATTATCGAGAGCAAAAATTGTCTTTTCGGGATGTTTTCAAAAACATGAAATGCATAATAAAACTAATTTCAAAAATAACTTTTTATTTAAGATTCTAAATTTTCAATATAATGAAATTTCATAATTTTTTCCTCTAATAAGTTTATACAATTCTTTTATGTAGTTTTGATCTTATTTTGCTGATTAAACTTAAACCGAATACTCATGAGGTCTTAATGAGAAATCAACCGATTGATTGAAAAAATAAAATTCGGGACTTTCCCGAAATCTAATGTATAATTATTTAATCAATTTAACTATTAGTTATTCATTCATAGAAGAATTCAGTAACTATTGAACTGTGTCTGAACTTTCGATTGTTTAAGTTAAAGTAGATTAACCGCAGAGCTGCTTTGTTATTACTCAACCATTGTAAGTATATTCGAGTTCGGATTCGATTTAAATCGATTTTTCAAGTTAACCATTAATTAATATGATGAATCTCAGATGTATTTCCATTTGTACTCTTTTCATTGATGTGAAAAGTATTTAAATAAAGTTAAAGTGATGGAGAGGTGACTGAAAATAGAGTCACCAAAAAGTAAAACTAATCAATGTTAGAGCTAAATAGTGGTGCATATAATGGAGAAAAGCGTAATCCAATTCAGGACACACACAATTGCGATTCTCTTTGGGGTAATATAGTATTCAGATCGTAACAAATACAGTATATCATAGTATGGCATGAAATGTAGATTTCATTCTCGTTCAGTTGATTCTAATAATGTCTATGCAATGCCTCTGAGCAACAGTCAGTCCCGAAACTGAAATGATCATCAAAGAGCTCAACACTTGACTGATTTCCTCTCTCACATGCAAATTGGCTAAAACTAACATTAACCGTGTTATTAATGATGGGCAAAACAGAACTTATACCAATTGTTAGGTTCGTTTATTTGTGTCGTGATTTGATTCCTTATTCTGTTTGTCCGTTCATTATAATAACGGTATAATTAGCTGGCATTATGCTAACACTTCCCAAGTGGATCGTTTAGCTTTCTCCTAATTTACATACGCATTCATAACTTATTACTCAATTGTTTTCTGGCATCGATTCACTTCTTTTTACAATTTATTAACTTCAAAAAAACATTTCATACTCTATAACTTCTCTACTTTATATACTTCGTGTATTCATACAAAACTCATGAAACATTTGAACGCTAATTTGTAAGATGTACAGTCACGCCGAGAAAGCTTGCGGATTAACTTATCATTGATTCTGATAACGCTTATCTCTCTTTATTATCATCAAAAACCATAAGTTCAG
>JAQFXV010000128.1:0-35041 GCA_034694065.1 Camisia spinifer
GAGAGAGAGAGAGAGAGGGAGGGAGGGAGAGAGAGGGAGAGGGAGAGAGAGAGAGGGAGATCAAAGTTTATAATGCGAATCATTAAAATTCAGAGCACTGGTTCTCATTGATACTAATACTATTCCTCCTTATATTGTTCATATAAAACTTATATGTGGTATTCAGTTCATTGCAAACAACTGTACAGACAATTCTTTATATTTTATATATTAGATAATAAATGATTTGGCGAAAAGTCTATCATTAGATTTGAATCTATTTCATACAGAAAAATTGATAACATTGAATAATTATCAAAAAGTAAGGATCTTAAGATGATATGAAAATTTCAATGAATGAAATAATGAAAATGCAATCGATAATAAAACTGATAAATTTGAGCATAAATTTGGTAACACATCACACAATAGAGTACATCAATAGTATGAAATAAATGAGAATAGACTGTATAAAGTTTTTCATTCTTTTGGATTGGTTTTCTATCTTTTCCTATGGTTTTGAGTCTCTTTCTCTTTTTGATAGAAAAAGCAAAATAAACGTCATTAAGCAAACAAAATATTTAAAATTCCATAGGAAAGCATTTAATGGTGGGGCTGAAACATGAACACACGTATGTTAAGGTGCAATGCTATTTATAATAACAAGGAATATAACATTATGAAATTTGTGTTCATGCAAATAACTAAGTGAATAAGTATACAGAATAACAGTACTGTTAAAAGAGTGCGACTAACAAAAGAGGGAATAAAAATTCTTCAATAAATTGTATGCATCACTCGACACAAATCTAATGAAGGGTATGTACGCATCCCATTATATCTTCTAATTCTTAAGCCAAACTTTGGGGTTCATTTTTGATATATTTTTGAGTTTTTGGTTAAAGCAAATCTTGAAAAGCATTCCAAAGTTGGCAAGAAATTTATTTGATTATATGATGAAGAAGTTGGAAAATAAATGGCATAATACCTAATAGTAATTCTTTTGAGGGAAAAAAGTAAAGAACAAGTCACCAAATTATAATTGGACATTAAATTTACATACCATAAGACAATAAAAATGCACATTTAAGTCACAATTGGGGACATCATTGAAATGTGTAATGCTTTCTAAATTAATTACCGCTATATAAGAAAGGAAGCTCTTGACTCTCTAACTTTTGATGCATTACTTGATTCTCTTTATTTCTTTAAAATTTAATTCTCATTTTTCCTATTGGATGGCACACAATATATTAATAGTCTTAATAGATTACTTTGATAAAAAAGTTCATTTAATTATATAATTTCTCTCACTTGAATTGCTCTTTAATATCAAATATATGTGCAATATATTTAAAAATAAGCATAAAAAATATTGTGTGAACCGAGTTTTGAGACAATGAATCGCTTCTGTTAACGATATTCAAGAGAAGAGAGGAGAGAGAGAGAGAGAGAGAGAGATGAGGGGTGAAAATTATTTGTCCTTAATTACATGATTTTCGAGGAAGTAATTAAATATTTTTGGTTTTCTCAGCGTCCACAGCATAAGGCATGAGCCATAAGGCAGGAAAAGATGCTCTGTCATTGCCTTGTAATAAAAAGGCGTCATTTCACATATTATCTTTAGAGAGATGGACAGAAACAATAGGGAAACAGATTGGTTCGCTCGTGTCATTCATAAAAAGCATATAAATTACTAGAGTTGGTGCTGATGATGATTATACAATATGATAAAACTTACAATAAGTGAACTAAAAGAGACTAAAATGACTGCCAAATGATGACAAGTTTCAGAAAAGCGTTCAAAATAACAGACTTATTCTGAATAATAGGGACAGCTTTTAATCGAGATCTAAATAATTATTGTAATTTCTCATTACAGCTTCCTTTTTAAATACAACTTAACTTCAGGACACTTTAGATTAGAAACAGTAACTTTTATTGTTCAACATGAAAAAATCGGTCAAAACCCGAAAGTTCGCTAATTATAACTGCAATAATAATGATGATTATATTCGATTCAACGCTTAATTTCTTACCTCAGGTGATGTTCTCGTAAATTCTTTGCTCAGTTCAACTAATTTACGTCTTGAACGCTCGCTGTCATCTTGTCTATTAAGTATTTGAGTGGCTGTTTGGTCGAGTTCTTTCTGCAAATAAAAATTATTTTAAGTAATCATTTTTATGCGATATTAAATATGTTTATAATATTTTTTGTCCGATTAAGTAATCAAATTTGAACTTAAAAAAGTATTCATTTTTTACGCTTATATTTTGCATTTCAATGAGAGGTAAAAGTTTAAATTATTAAATTACTATAATAAGTGATTGCAGTGCGAAGGTTGAGCACCACTTATAGTCAGACGGAATACAAGTTGTGTGACTATAAAATTAGACGGAAGAGCACATTAAACTTTTTTAAAGGTGTGTTAAAGAACACGCGTAAGTCATTGAAGTGCACGAGTTTGTGAAAATTATCAATAAAGGAAAGGGAAATCAATGATGAGTTGCACTTAAGAGTGCTCACATCATAAAGCCTTGCGGTTGAGAGAGAGGGTCTCAGACCGCCCAATTGGTAATCGGTAGTTCATTGTACTAGAAATGAAAACCGAATTAATACATTTGTTATATAATATCAATCAAGTTGTTTTTCTCTAGCGATACAATAAACAAAAGTTATTAATAAAGGTTAAAAAAGGACGACTCAAAAGAAGATACTCTGAGTGGTGTTAGAAAATAGCGCTACTGTTTAGTATAACTTAAATAACATTAAATGCATGAAAAGGAACGCCAAGAATCGACAAGAAGGCACGCATAAACGATTTCTTACTTCAAGGTATAAGTACAGTACAAGTATATAAGTATAATACATATATATGTTATACTGGAGACAAACGCTGCCAAAGCCAGTAAGCTATGTGTTTATACAGAAGAATAGTATGGTATACAAGACTTCTTTATAACATACTAGTGTTGTGAGTTTTCATGAGTCTTCTCTACTATAAGCAACAGTTGGTAAGGCAAACAATCCCAAGAGTCAGTTAAAAATCTATCTGTAAAAAGGGAAAAAGAGCTCTTACATAAAATCATGCTCTAAGCTTTTGCCTCAGACTCAATAAAAGTAAGAAGAGATTGATCGAAAATCCGTAAAGTGAATCAGAATTCAATACATGAATACTCTCAACTCTATAGCTGTAAAGCGAAAAAAAGAGTGAAAACATATACTATCAGTTATTTTTAAAAGAAGGCAAAGTGCAAAATGAAATTGTCGTTTTATATGTAGAATAAAATGAATGGTGCAGAAGATGTTCGACACAACAAAATACTGGTATAACTTATATAAGATATGTTGCTTTTTATCGATGCCTGCTTTCAAGTTTTTAAACATAAAAATATGTACTTTTTTCTCAAATTGATCATTCAGATAGATTTTCAAAATCTTGAACATTCACTTAAACTTATTTTTTAAAAATAAATGAGTGAAACGCCTTCTATACTAATAGTTAATAGTTATATAAGAGTTGAGAACACGTACTCCATATAAATGATTTTGATTTTTGTCTAATTAATGCGTTTCGATAAGATTTGTTTCAATTATCTTAAGTTGACGTGTGTTTATCTATACAATCAATTTCTATCTATTACATTAAAGTTACAAATCATAGATAATTCTAGTATTTCTCATTCTATCTCAGTTTGACATCAAAAACCATTGAAGAAACAAGTGATGCACTACAGATGCACTACTGATGCACTACTTATACGCTGTAAAATAAATTATAACAAATCAAATTCGATAGATATAAGAAAGATTATATCTGCGATCAGAATGCAATGCATAAATCAACAGTAATATCAAAACTGGAACTTCATGTTTATATATTCTTCAATTTGATGACAGCAGGAGGTGTTTACGCCACCAAAGGTCGAGTCTCAATAGGGGTCCAAAGGAGGCACACAATCATATTGCATAATGCCTTAGAATGACTTAGAAATAGTTCAAACTTACGATTAGACTCACAATCAACTTAAACCATAACGTAAAGCGTATTCAATTATTTTACACATGTTAACAACGCATATAAGCTGCGAACACATCGCATATCAAACCAAAAATAACATAACATGACACAATTGAAGGGTAAAACTATTGACAACTTTATGTACAATACAGAAGTGTTTGCATTCAAATTGTAAAACATCTACAACTAGAAGCCTTTTGATGTCAAATGTTTTATCTCATCAAAAATATATAAACTCATACAACTAATGCAACTTAGTTTGAAAATGTTTAAAAAGATAAACACAAATGCATATCAACCGCAAAAACAAAAATAAAAAATATTAGAGGAAGTTTTCGATTGGGAGAGAAAAATAGCATAAGAAATGGGATTAGATGTCCTGAACGATCAATGCAAGGCTGATTGGGGTGTATAATCAGGTGAGTTACAAATGCCAATACCAGAATCATTGAAAAAAGATCTCCAACTCTTAAGAATGTTTCTTATGAGGGTTAGAGCTGTCATAGATCACAATATGTGGCCCAATAATCGATCATGAGTTTGAGGAAAATGGGCATAAGGTATATGGTGTAGGTTTGGTTGGGATCGGGATCTAGTTATTGTATTGGAACATAAGAGTATATATAATAGTAATTGAATGAGATGACATACACCACCTGCCGTCTAGGAGGAGAACAGTTAACGCATGCATATGATTCATATGATTTAAACACTTCGAGCACATATACTATACTCTCTATTATGTACTGTTATAACTCTAAAAGAAACTATTGCTAATATTGGGCATCATTTATCGATTTTAGTGAATATGCGTCAATACAACTACTTTTCTCACTCAACGCTTTGGTCGTCATCTATTCCATCTATTCTACATACAAATGGGTTTCATTATTACTTTATAAAAGCCAAGAAAATATTAGAAAATAACAGCAGTCAGAGAAAAATATTATCGGTAATGCTTGTTATAGCGAAAGTATTATATAGTTTATATAAAAGAACATTATTCACAATAATATTACAATATACTGGAAGACACATAACTTTTGTTCTTATTATTTTTGTTGTCTCAGTTTTGCATTTGCCTCTACTTTTGCTATATTATTATTATTATTATTATTATTACTGACGAACGTTTAATGCATGGTTCGTTTCAAAGAAAATAAAACCCAACCAAACATAAGCTTATATATAACTTTTTATTTTTCACTTTTGATCTTCAATAATCTTTCTATTTGAGTAACAGAAAAAATAAAAAATTAAAGCGGGTCTTGTATTATGAGAGTTTGAGAGAGTGATAGAAATAGATGAAGAGATGTGAGAGGGAGGGAGAGAGTGATAGAGAGAGAGCGCGTGGAATTAGTTGGTTTTTCTCATCGTCAGTGTTCAATATGCAGACATGGATGGCATGCCACTGATCGAGTACATACAATCACTGGAGCTGACGTTAGGCACTCAAAACTTAGAAGCGCCTAAACTTACCATCACATGCAATACATGGAAAACGATCGATAATTTTGAGCAGTTGTAATGGAGTATCAGAATAAATTATTTTCAATATGTGTAAAGGCAAAAAGGGTGAAACAGTATTTGGCAATTGGATCAAACCGATTATTGCGAATCAAGGGGTGTTACAGTTATACTCTAAAAATTAACTTTATTTCAAATGTTGTACATTGTAATGAAACTGATGAAGAGAAAGAAAAGTAAATGCTAAAGCATTAGATAAGTTATATAGTATGGAGAAAAAGAGTAAAACAGAGAAATAAGAGTGAATGGGGAAAAGCAAAGTTTACACGGAATTACTTACATGTATTATTAAGTGTGTACAATATATACTGTATGAGATGAATTAGTTTTTTAAAACTTTTTTAATTAATTGAAGTGGACAGCGACAGGATATATAGACAAATTTAGTATAGTTTGTTTTTAGGGAGAGGGGAATGAGCCACTCAAATAGATATTGGATAGGCTCATAAAATGCTATTATACTGTATAATGTTGTATAATGTAAGTTATATATGATATAATAGCAGAATAGTAGTGATGTGTAGTGTATATGTTTGGCTATACTCTCTATTGCAGTATTGCTTTAACAAGCGCTCAATTCATCAATGTCAAAGGTGTTGCGCACCTATCTATTGTTATTGTCGTTGGATATTCAATGTTTCAAAGCTTAAACATATTCACCTCACAAAACTGCATCAAACCATGAATGAATACACCTTTAAATGTAGGTGTTGTCTTACCTCCACTAACACTCCTTTATTAGGGGATAATTCTTTTTCTTTAATATTGTATAAAATATCAAAATTTATTAATGCTTGCCATTTATGCATTATAAACTCTGCTAAGTAAGTATATGCCAACACTATTTATATATTGTACAGTCACTTATTTTAGAGAAATACTTTTCGATCAAATGTTTACATCAATTCATTCCCCCTTTTTATAGTTTATCCCCCTATTCATCGACACTCCTTTTTCTCATAATTACAGAACTTAACGACAGGAAAGTCAAAAATATAATATTTAAGCACTACGTTTCAGTTCAAAATACATTATTTTATATTGAATTGTCTAAAATAATATATTTATAGAAAACTTGATTGCATACAGGATTCGCAAATTATAAAATATTGAGATAAAGGCAAAAATTCTTGTGTCAACTATTTGTCACTATTTCCTATTTCGCAAATTTCCTTTACTCAGTTTTTTCCGCATTATTTCTTTCCATAAAAAATCAATTGTAAAGTTATATCACATTACATATTGAATATATATATCTGTATTCATAAGATTCTGCTGTAATGTACTCAATGTTCTCATATTCACCTCTCTCTCTCTCTCTCTCTCTCTCTCTCTCTCTCGTCTCTCTCCCTCTTAATAAATAGGAGCATTCAAATACACCCACCATCGCGTGCAGCAACACTTTTTGTACACACAAACATCAAATACATTTTATGCAAATGTTTAGAGAAGAAAAGGAAGTTGTGGTTTGGAGAGGATGGCAATGATGATGATGACTGAAATAGTGAACAAATGTGTGGCAACAATAAAGAAAAAGCAAACTCGTTTCAGTATTGGGATGCGAACACCTGTGAGATTAAAATGCCTCCCGAAAAAATGAACAAAAAAATGAATTGTTAAAGAAGTAAAACTAATTTTGTAAAATTTGAACAACTGATGAAGGTGTCAGTATTAGATGTCTGAAATAAAAGTTTTTTAATACTAAAAAGATGTTTTTCTCTATTTCTGACTGACTAGCATTTGAGATAGAATTCAAATTCCCAACACTAATTTGTTAACGTAGAGGCAAATTTTGCAATCCATCATAAAAAAGAAAAGAGAAAGATGAGAATATTAAGATCTTGTATTTGAAAACGCGCGCAAATTAACATGTCACGTAATTCTACATTATTAACAATGTGCTCAAAATTAAAATACGAGAGAAATAGTAGAAGTGAAGGTTTTTAGATGAAAATACATTTCTAGCATCAACAAAATATTGTATTTGCACAAAGAAGGGGAAGAACAAGGAATAGGGATCTGAAAGCCTTTAGTTGGATCTATTAGTGTGATCAAAGCGTGAGTTTTCGAGTTTTGGTAATTTAATAGCAATGATTTATGTAAGTCTATACTTAGCATTGCCAAAGATGTTGGCAAAATACTGAATGAAGGGTTCTTTTCAGCCAACAGGATGTGTAATCTTTCGCTTTGGTCGCACAAAAATTTAAAGAGTAAAGATTTGTGAGCATTCACTCCACAAAGAATGGAATCTAAATATTGAAATCAATAAAATTTATACGCAAACTAATGAACCAAATATTCAACGCGTTATATATTTATTACAGTATTCAAATTGTTGTCTCATTTTTTGCAATTATTTCCAAAGTTTGAGCCAAATCTTAATCTCTAAACTAAATCAATTTTATTTTGAGTTTACTCAATAAATAGTAATTTCGATCATTTAAGTGCTTATAATTTATAAAATCTATTGTAAAATAGCACAAATCGAAACATAACTATGAATTAACTCAGAACTCATTTTATAATAACTCGAAGAGTTTACTGGAATTCTAATCCATTTGAATTACGAATAGAATCGATCAGAATTATAATGAATGTCTGGAAAATCAATTAAAAATACTTAAGAAATGCTAATCCAATAGTTTTTCAAAAAATAAAATGAGGTCAAAATTAATTAAAAGTAATGTTTTGAATTTAAATTTGAATCAATAACTTTAAGGCTGGTTTAAGATAAAATCTGAATTTTCAAAATGATATATTAAGTTACTTATCGAAAAATGAAAGTTTTTCTATTGAGTTCTATTGGAGGGTTAGCCATAATGACATAGAATACAAAAAATAATGTCTCGAACTGTTTTGCATTTTGCACTTCAAATATACCGAAATAACTTAAATACACGTGAATGTAATAAATTCTATTACTTCAATGAGTGAGAGTCGGCCAGAATTACAGAAAGACGAAACCCCGACAAATACTCCCCATTATATGTTTTTTATTATTTCTTTGAGTTTTGGCGAACAGAGATGTTCGGTTAGCGATGAGATGGTTTTGCTTTTTATAAGTAGATGAAAGGAAATTGTTGATTTTGAAATGCACAATAAATTAGATTTAAGCACTTTCCTATTTTTTACATATACCAAATTGTTTGCTCTGCTAATAGATGGACTATAATAGAGCTATTTGGCTATAATGGCGACCAGTCTGACCAAATTGATGCATTATTTTTGTTATATATCTTAATTTATTATTATGGATTTCATAGAAATAGCATAATGTTACTAATAAAAAGGTCGAGCGATGGAGTGATTACTAATAAAAACGTATGCATTCCTTTTTCCATTCGTAGTGAAATATACAAAAAATAAGTGCATTTTCTAGAATAGTATTGTTTGACATATATTGTGAATTATTAGTTTAAATTTTAGATTCTGTGCGATTATTCTTTAAAAAATGGTGACTATCTTTGTATAACATTTATGCAGATAACATGAAAAACGAACAATATATTGAATATATGAACGTTATAAACAGCAGGAGATCCGCAGCACTAACTAATGGAAAACGAGTTATCGTACAACTATTGATATAAGTTAGTTGCATAGTAAATGTGAAGATTACTACAATGCAATGCCAACCAAAACTATATTTATGAACAAAAGCCCCCTTTATGTGATGATATTGAAATCTTAAAGAAGTTATAAGAGAGTTAGTAATGTTAGAACTGGTGCGCAAAATAAGGATAAAACATAAGCTCATGCAAATAGAACATGAATGCATAACTAAGCAGTTACTATAACGTTGATGAGAATCAGAGAGAGTAAAACAATGAGAAAACAGTGTGAAATATGTTTGGATAGAGAGTGAGAGAGAGGTTCACCCGAGTCAGGCCATCAAAATTAAAAAATCATGAACTTTCAGAGTATCTAATATTACTCTATCGTTGCTTTTGTTCTGCCTCAAACACAATAACGCAAATCAAGACAAAGTATTTCAGATGAATCACTTATAGTAATGAATGCAATAATGCGAATGTAACTCAAATGCACCAGAAATGGCACCACTCGATAACAGACACTCTCATTCTCTCCCCAACTCTTCTTCTCTATATCTCTCTTATCCCTCATACAAGTTATTCATTATCAGATGTTAATCCTTTTTTCATATAAAAATATTTATATGAATAACATGAAACTTTTTAAGTACCAGAAAGAGAAAGAGAGAAAGAGAGAGAGAGAGAGAGAGAGAGAGAGAGAGAGAGAGAGAGAGAGAGAGAGAGAAAGAGATCAACACAACTGCTCTGACATAATCAAACTTATTGTTCTGCAGATAGGATAGAGCTCTTAATCGATTAATTTCTAAAAAATGTTTATAATAAATATTTGAATGTTCTTTTGAACTATAATTTGAAATGAATTTAAATTATGACTAAATGAGTATTAATACACATAAAAATATAATTTAAATAACAGAACAAAAAATAAGAAGAGAGTAAAATAATCGAAGTTCGAAGAGGTCTTACATTGAGATCTCTATAAGAAGCCATTTATTTGATCCGTACCTACAAATATGAGATGGGAATGGAGTTGTATAATGTAACTCATGAACACATACTAAATCCCAATGGGATCATACACTACGACTCTAGTTGTGAGTCCTAAGTTGGAAAATGAAACAATAATTAGAAATATGCAATTCAATTGCAAAACAGCAAAAGTGTAATATTAATCATCATTAGAGATTGAAATGAACAGAAAGAAATTGTATTAAAACATTTGCTCTAATAATGCGTCCATTTGATGGCTCTGCAAAATGAATTATTATATAGAGAGTTCAATTCAGGCTCGGATTTTTCAGACTCAGTTTCTGGCCTCAATTTAACTCTCGAGCATTTAATACAAACAACTTTTAAATGAAAAAAATTTCAATAAACTACTCCATTCTTTATTGTAATATTTTATACCATATTTCAAATTCAAATGTTTTGCTTTATTTTCTCAAAATCATGTATCAAAATTTCAAGGATGTATTGAATCGAAAAAGTGAAGTAACAGTTCGTCAATTATTCATGATTTTAAAATATAGATAAATTCTTCATATTGAATGCAATTGATTTTAAATACTAAGTGAGTATCGATTCAAAATTATTGATTTTCCTAAAAAATTAGTTTTGAGTCCCATTTCTCAAAATTTTTTAAAAGTTAATCTTCATTATATCAGTTAATATTTGATCGATATAGTAATTAATCGATCAAAAAGTAATTATTTTTCGTATCAGTCTTTAATTAATCCTTTACACTAAAAAATATTTGGCATATTAAATATATTTTGAATAATAAATCGAAGATCAGATCTAAACACAAAAATAGGTAAATATATGTCTGAGAAACAGTCTTACCTTTTGATTAGAAAGTATCATAGAATACAAAACATGTTACTTCATTCAGGCAAAAAAACTTGCCTTAAAATTCGAGTAAAATTGAATATATTGAATATTCAAAATTGAACTCAAATTCTGGGAAGAACTTTAGTAATAACAATTGTTAGAAAATCGAAGACATCTTTTTTGAAAAAACCAGAAATTCAATTTACAGTACAGAACAAATTCGAACATTAAGTTTTATTTGAAACAAGTTATAGTGTAGAATAACTCTGGCGTTCAAACTGAAAAAATTCAAATATGACTGGATTTGTGTGGGTCAAAATTATTCATGAAATAAAACTATTCATGAATCACTAAATAGTTGTTTTTAAACAAATTTGATTAATTGCGGTCAAAATATGGCATAAGAATTGTAAATTTGTTTAAAAAAATTAGTCAATAAAGAAAAGAGAGATTTAAAACAATGAAGTTATAGAAGACTATATGAGAATCTATTAGTTATTTGAAAAATAATGCATTAAAAACTATTCCAGACTATCCTTAACAAAATTTGTGAGTATCCAATGATTAAAGCGACCAATGAATTAAAATAACTAAATCTTTAATTAATAAGGTTTCGTGATATTGTATTTAACATAACACGTTACAGCTTTAATAACAATAATCAACTAAACTTTTCACTTGAGAGCCACCCCTTAGTAGTTGATAATACTTTTCAATTTATAGCAGAAAAGTTCTGCTAAGACAGTAATGTTCGGTTGAGTTCAGCCCGAATGCCATTCAGTTTACCAAAAACTTTGGCTATCAAAGTTTCGATTGAGTAAATGAAAGCTTAATTCTAATACAGTTTAGTTTATTTTTCAAATTTATTGTAAACATTCCAAAATTTCTGAAGCATTCAGAAATTCGTTTGAACTTTTATTTTGCATTTTTCCACTATTAAGGGTCGATTCGATCTGAAAAAGTGGGCCAAAAATGCACTCGAATTAGGACACTATAATTTTTCTTCAGTTTTTTTATTCTGTTTAACAACTTTCTAACAGAAAAATAAAACTTTATATTAAAATAAGTTTAAACTATGAGCTAAATTGAGATTGAGTTTTACAAAAAGATTTAATGGAATTCAACTAAAATAATAGCTCAATACTCCTGAAAAGAGCTCACTTGTGGAGATTTTTATTAGCAGTATATTTTGGGCAATGAGTCACTACTTGAGCATAACATGGCTTAAAAATAAATTCTGAGATTGAATTAAGGAATAATTGATGAAATATTGATAGATTACAATTGAGTCATTTCTTTTATGATTTAGTTTTGAATGAGAATCAAATTCAATTAAGAAAATTAACAGTTATTGGACAACAAAATAATACATTAAGAAATTATTAAATGCTAATGAAAAAATGCTAATGTTTTCGTTTAATCATTAAACTGTATCTGAAGGGGAAAATATTTAATTTTAAGTTCAAGAAATAATTTAATGACAGAATAATCAATGAGTTTGTTTAGATTCTCCATTAATATAAGCATTCATACCTTTATTATAGTGAATGAACTTTACTCGAGTTAACCCTTTTTGAACTCATAGTTATATTGAATAAAGAACTGAAGAAATAGTGATAATATTGAAATTGATTCTATAATATATTAGTTAAAAAAAATGAGATTAGATTAAAAAAGTAAAAGTAAAATTGAGAAAGATTTGTGTGAAAGCAATTTTTAGGATAAGTGATCTAAAGGTCTTTTAACAATAATTGGTTTCGATAATTTATAGTAAAGTTAATAGAAAATGTATCGAATCAAGTAAAGTAACATGTAATACAAACTAATGTTCGAATAAAATCGATGGAACAGTTGCGTACAGCTGAAGATATAAACTTAATTGCTTATTGGCATTGCAGCCATCCATGCAACGAAAAATAGCAATCAATTTATTACCTTCAAAGTTCAATAAAACTGTCTCGACGTTGTGTATGTGTGATATTTGGTACCGATAGAGCAATAAAGACACTGTAGAAAGCAATATGAAAATAGTGCATTAATGATTATAATTATTATTAGGTTCATAATATAGCAAACACTACAACATATGGCCAATAGTGCACACGAATATATGCAGACCAAACTTTGCTTCCCTAACAAAACTACATTTTCAAATAATATAACTCAAATAAATTGAATCATATTAGGTTTTACTCAATTCAATAATAAAAACTCA
This sequence comes from Camisia spinifer, assembly GCA_034694065.1. Lineage (NCBI taxonomy): Eukaryota > Metazoa > Arthropoda > Arachnida > Sarcoptiformes > Camisiidae > Camisia > Camisia spinifer. The sequence goes on from JAQFXV010000128.1 coordinate 13,128, forward strand.
AATAACATTTAGTTTTTGTTTAATTAAATTGCAAATGAAATGAAAATTGCTTCGAAATGATCTAATAAAACATCGTATTTGTATTTTATTAATGCTTTAAAATTGATTAAAAAAATCATTAAACTAATTGACAAATAATACAAATGAAACTCTGGACAAAAACAAACATATTTCTATCGATAAGATTGATATGATTTCTAGTTATTTGATTAAATAGAGAAATATTATTTAAGTATAGATGAGTTAAGAAGAGTGTACTTTATTTATACGTTCACAGAAAAAGACCGATTTCTCTGAAACATAATACCAGAATATTAAATGAAAAGCAAATAATAAGACCAACATTAATAATATTTATAAGTCTATAGAAAGGAATGTTCATCTCATGAGATGGAGAAATGACTCGTTTTAAAAATATTATTTTATTCAGTTTTTATTTTATGATAAAAACTTTCAAATTCAATAAGAGATGGACCGAAATTCAGAGTAATTACTTTTTACGACTTGCAAAGTTCATAAGCATTTTTAAAAACTTTGAAAATTATGATTTGTAAAAGTAATAGCAATACTAATACTAATAATTTAGAATAAACTTTTGTGATTATAAATTTTTATGATACTATTATGTTTACTTTTGCTTTTAAAAAACATTAATTCACTGAAATGTTTTCAACTATAGAAATAATAAAAGTATTAATTAAGTTAAGATCTATATTGATTGAAAATTGATTCATGCAATAAAATAATATGAAAAAATATTAGTTTGTTATTAATTATTTAATATCACGAAAATATAGATTTTGGTAATAATCATAAAATGAAATAATTCTTTGAATTATTATGAAATAAAGGCTTTTAATCAGATAAATGCATATAATCATAATATTAAAAAGTCTTCGATAGTATTGATTGATTACTTCCTCCGTAAAATAAATTCAAAATGAAAGTTAATTTTGAAAAATCCATAAATGCTATCAAGAGTTTTGAATTGAGAGACGTTAACATATCTTTTTGACCGTTGATTCAGTTGAGACACTTTTGGTAAACTCGAACAATCTGTATGACAAGCGAATAGTTTGAAATTCATTAATTTGTCCATCAGAATGGATTTGTGTCAAATAAAGAGTCAACGTTTTGAGAGAATAGTCTGATACTAAATTTTCTATTGCATAGATTTGATGCAGATTTTGAAAAACACAAATTATTTTACTTTGACAGATAGCATACCCTTTTCCGAAACCAAGCATTTAAGCATAAAAAGGGGAGAAGTGGTAAAGAAAAATATTTATGCGTCAAATGAAAACGACTGGAGAAACGCTATGATTCCCTAATAGTATATAAATTTTTTACTCCCTTTGTATTGAATTCAAGAAACTGAAGGCTTGCTCTCAAAATTAAGAGTGAAATAAACGGGGAAAACGGGGAGAGAGAGAGAGAGAGAGAGAGAGAGAGAGAGAGAGAGAGACTGAATGTGTATTCAAAGAGGTGAAATGTGAATGGGGTAGCATTTGAATGATGAGGAAAAGTCATTAAATAGTAAGATGGGAAAGGCTTTATCCTTTTTAGCGAATGGCATTTAAAATCAACGATGAGAGTTGGCACAGATCGATACAAATTGAAGTTGGCTTAAGCTTAGTTGATATAGAAAATCAAACAGAAATGTTAGAAGAGATACTGTACGTGCGATGCGGTCTGAAAGGGGGAATTGGAGAAGCGTTATATTGATCACTATGGAAACTCGCAGATGCATTTACCAAATTAACCATCAATAAATCAATCGAATCCTTGGTTCTATCGCTATAAAGGCCAAAAGGCTGTGTTCGCCGCCACTATTGCCGCTCTGAATTAATTGAACCCCAGTCTAAATTCTCAGGAGAACTAAATAGGATTGCAATTGCCAATAAAAAGAAGTAACGTTAACGCTGGTAAATGTGTGTGTATATGAGTGAGTGAGTGTGAGTGTGTGTGTGTGTATGTGTGGCATATTTTTGATAGATATAAAAGAGAAGGCACCAAATAAACTACATTTGGAAAATAGAGTTTACGTAATATACAGTTAAAAGAGCGAAAGAGAGAGCACATCAACATCATAACGATATAAAGCATCCCAATATCATAATAATCGAGAACATGTCAATAGGAACTGCAGAATTGATGGCATTGAACAAGAACATAGGGCCATATGGTTGCGTTATACTAACGTTATGACCTTATAATCATCATCAAAAGCTTTTCCAAATGTAGATACGAATGCGTGCTAACTGACGAACAAAAAATATAACATCAAAAATAGTGTAGAGTTAGTATACAGTTAGTGTACATTCAGTTCTGCTTGTTTTGTGGCATCTCTTGAATCCAATGTGCCATTAAATGCACGAAAAGCAATACAATCAATGGTAGTCTATGATGGCTTGTGATGAACTTTACTTCGATGTCTATTTACCCCCCTTTTCACATATAAAAGCCGGTCTATATATTTTTCATATGTCTACCGACTACTTATGATTTTGCTTTTTATTCAATATCTTATCATAAATATATATAATGTTTCGATAGAGAATGTATAATTTCGAATCAAATTTATGATTTATATAACTTAAAAGTATAGAAATTATTGAAAATCAACTCAAATTCATGATAAATAATCGATATCTGTTTTTGAATAGACATAAATGTTTCGAAAACTTAGTATTGGAAACAATATACAAAGTTATAGATTGTATTGGACTTATAGTAATACACAAGCGCTTTGTGATCTTTTATGAGTATAATAATAAGAACGCATATAATAATATATAATATATAATACGTAATGTCATTTTGGCATTGCTTCATCACTGCTTCATCAGTGCTTCATCATTGCCCGCCATCAATGGGAATCTCAATCGAATGGCAGAAAAAAACAAATGAACTGAAAGCAATAGATTTACGTTAAAGCGTAACAAATTTACGAATGATGATCATAGATGCGGATGTTATGCATCCCCATTGAGAAAAGAAAAAAGTAGTTTAAAAACCACAGAAAACACTATCCCATTCCTTTACATTATTTTCCCCATTTTAGAGAGAATCGAAGCGTGAAACACACGCACACAACTGGAAATTCATGAAAACCTAAAAACGCCAATCTATCGCACGTCGTCAATACACACATTGCATTCCAATATAGCTTTATTGCTTAACATAACTGTATTTTACTGATGAATTGCGATACTTTTCTCATTAATTGCTACCTTTTTTTTAAGTGTACTCTTTTTTTAATAAATATATGGTATCAAATGGCAAAACATATTAGCAATTGTTCACTAAAAGTTGATGAAGAGTACAAAATCGAAACAAAATCATACAATTAGAAAAAAGTGTATAATATTAATGCCTAATGTGTTCATGTATTGAAAGCTTTTCCCCCATTTACGTGAATTTAGATCTGCTATTATTAACTTATTATGTATTTTATTCTATCGCTAGTATTTAACATTAATACAGACTACTTATGGTTAAAATGTAATTTTTCTCTATAATAATGCTTAACTACTTTATACTTATCGTATTAAATCTGTTTGTCTTAAATAAAAAGTGTTTGTAAGTGAAGATATCTTAAATCTAATGTTTAACTTATAATAGAGTGTAAACTATTTCAGGTGTAGATAAGGTGAACAGAAACTAACATATATTTTCCCCCTGAGTGTGATACAGATGTCTTTCACATACAAATACAAAACACTTTGAATCGTTGCAAACAAGCGTAAAACACTTTATACACAGAACAAACTTAAAGATTCTTCTTTTTTATGCCTATGCCTGTGTCTCATGCATTGCTAACTTAAGTTGAGCTTTCCTTTAGTGATGATAATGTTGACAGAACCCTATCATTAGATCATAGTGTGGTTCAGTTATTGATCCACTTCTGACGAAAGTTTCACTTATAAAAAAGGACCATTTTTCCTATCATTATCATTACTTTATTATCAATATTATTATTCTTTGCATTTGATATAAGTTTATTATATTCTAATACGAACTTATCGTTTTGTATACTAACAAAAGGTATTATCGTCAACAAAGTCTATATAAAAGAATATTATAATCAAATGTGTATTTCATGTTTATATCAATTCGATGGAAATTAAATATTTCACATCATATAAAGTCTGTTTTTTTCTCAATTTGAATTATTTTTGGTTAGTTTACGATCAATGAATCAAATTCTGGATGCATTTTATAATGTTTTTGTTAGCATTTGTTTTGAATAATATTCAGAATTCATAGAAAATTTGTTAGAAATTTTTGATAAAGAGCAGGGCGTTTATTATACTGCATAAATATTATATAAAAATAAAATTATTCGACGAGGAAATGAGAAAGTTTGGTGACATGAGTCAGTCGGTGCCGTTCGCTATTTATTGACGTTAGAAAATCAATACAATCGATAAAATTGATTTCTGAATGTTTGATATTGTATTGCAAACAGTGAAAGCATATAAAAGAAGAGAACTTAAAGCATAGAGAGTATGGGTTATGCACATAACAGAGTAAAGAAGAGACTACAGAACAGAGTAAAGAACAGAGTATAGAACAGAGCACATAAAATAAGATCCATTATTCCATTCAGAAACGCTTCCAATTTTTCCTTTCAATACATGAGGCGATCAATCGATAAATATGGTTGAAGGTAAGTGTATAGAGAAGTGTACTGTATTTGGCAGCAGTTTTCATACGAACTAAAGCATAAAATTCGATTCGAGAGATCATTCGCGAACTCAATTTTCAATTCTGTTGGTGTTTATGCAAAGAATGAAATAGGCATCAAAATTGTAAAAATGTTTCACTTGCTTCCCATTGACAAAGCTGTTGTCGACGCTAAAAAAGTTACTCAAAGATAGAATTGGGTACAAATTTGGAGAGAGAAGGCATTTGCTATACTTTTTATCTGCCAAATGGACAAAAGAGCAATGAAACCAAAACACACACAACCAATAGAGTCTACTCTACAATCTGTCCACTTCTCCACTTCAACCATCACGAGGACACTCAAGTTATATAAAGAATGAGAGGAAATACTTTTAAAAAGCGACAGATGATTGAATGAGTCTCACCGATAGATTCTAATCCTCATCTATGCTCTTATAAGTTTTATTATCATTACAAGTTATGCCTGGAATCGATCAATGCTTTATCGATCCAATGATTGATCATTACTATTATACAAATGATGGATCACTTCATTCGATCAGTTATATGAATAACAATAATATATATTTTTCAATTTATAAATCAATACTCAAACTTTTGAAATATTTGTTAACTATAAAAAAAAGTTGGGCAACATTTAGATCCTGTTATAAGTTATTCAATTTCAAAGTTTGAAGTTTATTATGATATGATTTAAGACTCATTTATAGACACATTCATTAGTTCGGAAATATTTTCCTCATTTATACAATCAAGTCATCAAAAGTTAATTAAATCGAATTGTTTATAACTATTTGGTTACAAAATCATAAAAAATACTTTCTTTGCAGTTAATTTTAGTTATTTATAAAAAGATGGCATCCAATCGATCATTTGATTATACGATCGATCGATTGCAATCTGATTTAAATTACAGTTTCCATCCCTAATGCGTAGGTATATGTGAGTCACAGTGTTTAAAATATGATATCTGGTAAATATGAAAATGTTTACAACAGAGACTCAGCGCTAGAATTTGAAGATTTTCCACTAGAAACAAACAATCACTTATAAGTACCAGTTTTGGGTACTTATACTCTGAACATGATATAACTTGTATTAGAAAAGGATACACAAGAATAGACTGACAAACAATCAGTTGATTGAAAAGTTGATTATTAACTTTTTAAAAATCATTGGTTTAATAAACTCGAAATGAAAACAACTATTTAATTAAATGAATTCACTATGAATTGAACCTGATTTTGAAAAGACAATTGGAAACAAAAAATATTGAAGTGAAACTAACTTAACATTTTAATATACACTTTTCAGAAAAACTCTATTCTCAAAACTAATTTTGAAAATCAGTTATTTATGAACCACTAAATAGGTGTTCGCTCTTTTGAAATTCAATGTTTCGAAAAGTAGTTAAAATTAAGTAAATTATAGAATTTATTCAAAATTTTTAAAAATAAGCCATTAATTGATACAATAAAATTGCAACAAATCTGTATGAGATGAAAAAAATCAAGTCTGAAAACTAAATCCCACCAGTGTTTGAAGTGTTAAATCTACAGGTAGTGAAGTAGTGAAGTCAACATACGGTTCACTAAAGCATGAATAGCAAAAAAAGTCATTTGAGATTAGTTGGAGCTATTTTTTTGCAAAATTTCAAAATCCAATACTTGTATATACGCTTTAACTATTTAATCATATAAAGAATAATAATGAGTAACTTATTTAATACTGAAAGAAATGAATTCCACGCATAAGTGAAATACTAATGAAAATTATTGATTTACATTTGAATGAAGAGAATTTGAATTCAATAAAAAATCTATTTTTAGTGAGAATATTATTATGTGTTGATTAAAATCTATCACTTTGAGAAAAATATTGTCAGAATAAAAATATGAATTTCTATATTTTAGAATAACTTAACTATTTTCGATTCAAATGGAAAATCAATTCAAACTAATTTAAATAGAATCTGATTGATATGAAAATTAAATTATAATTAATATTCAATCTTATTGAAGATTCAAACAAATCGACTGAAAAATCTCATTTCAGTTCAAACATAAAAACCATAAATAAAATTCATTATTTTTCAAACAGATTGAGTACAAAAAATGATTTCACGAGAATAAATGTTTGAGTAAAAGCCATGTCTTTCTTATCTGAATGAGATTTGGCTTATAATGCGAGGAAAAAACTCATAGATTTTGAATTAAATTCCCTCAATTGATCTGACAATAAGCCAACGCATAGAACTTACTTTAGATAAAAGACTCCGAAGGAATGAATTGAGTCACTATTTTAAATATTTATATTCTCATAAAAATTCAATAATATTTGAACTTGTTTTGAGTTTGTTAAGACATGTAAATGTTAATATATTTTGACACGGAATATATTTTTCTACAATCAAGTTTTTTATGTTTGAAACAATCTTTTCTAATAAACTATTCTATGAAACAATTTTCATGATTAAACTTAACAATTTTGTTTATAAAATGAATATTTTTCAAATAAATTTTGAATAAACTTAGACAAAATCCTAGACTAAAAACTAAGAAATCTTTATGAATTTTAAAATAAATAAATCATCATCTATTATGTTGAAAAATAAATCTGAATAATATTAATTTGATTTAATTGAAATTTTCAGCTTTGAGATTATACAAAAATCGATAATGAATGAGATGCTGTTTCAAGTCTCTGATGAACGCCATCACAAACATCAACTCCAATACCATTACTATAAATTTATTCAAGTCTGGGCTTATTTAAGTGAATGAGAAATAGATATTTTAAGCGAAAACATTTTTAGAACCCCAACTCAGCATTGATTCAGTTTAAAAAACGTTCGGTATTAATAAACAGCACCTGATCTATTATTGCAAATTAAACATTTCTCACTGGAATGTTGTATAAATGCATTATTATTCATAACTGACTAATGGGATATATTTTGATATACAGGTAAAAAGCATAAGAAAGAGATGAAACTCAAAAATTAGTTATAAAAAGAATTGGGTGCGCGCTCACAGTCAGTGAACTTGAGGCCAATATCTTTAGTAAAAATTGATAAATCAAAGTTAAAACTTATTTATAATTGTAAACATCTTATGTGTGTTTTGGCCAAATTGAAACATCACAATACAAATGAAACCCACGTGCTTTTCTGATTAGATTGAATTTTGTTAATGTTAGTAATTATCTAAAATATAAAGTGAGAGCCAATCCTAAGCAGAAAATATTAATATAATTCCCCTTTAGTGTAATAGTAACTTATATTATAAATATAATGTCCCAAGTGATATATGCTACCAAAAAAGTTATTATGTTTATTATCTGAGATGCGATAATTTAGCTTTTTATATACGTAAACTTATATTATTAAGAAAAAAGTCGACACTCACTTTTGTAAAGGATCTTTTGTTTTCTATCGCCTCATTTGCATTTGTTTAGCAAAAATATATGTATGGATGAATGAATGAACCAAATATAATCAAATATAATTACTCGCGATATTGTGACTCCACCGACAACGAGGAATTACTTTAGGTTCATATATATATGGATCCCATTATTTCTTTAGTATCTCCCTTATGGAGAAATACAAAAAACAGTGCAAGTAATTAGCATAAGAAGAAGACGATGAAAAAGCATCGAATGATCACAAACAAAGCCATCATCTATCGAGACAAGGACTTCATTTCCATTTCTATCTAGTTTTTTATTTTATTTTTTGGTGGGGCAGAAGCTATATATATAGTGGCGTAACCACTAAAATATTTGAATATTTTCGAGCGAATGAAACAGTTTATGACTAAAAGATTAAATTTTTATTATTGATTCTTAATCTTTAGTGAAATTTTTCATCAAAGCATAAACTCAATGTTGTTAAGTCTCTAATGAATTCATACCGATCTGTTATATCTCTAGCTTTGATGCCTTTGACTACGTCACTAAAAACGTTATTCTCAAACAAATTTAATATTCGGATCAATACAGAAAAATTCATTTGAATACATTAAAGAGCTTCAAATATCTAAACATAAACTTTAGTTTGCAGTAACATCAGTACAATAGTGTTGATGAAGATTATACTTTACAACAGAGTATCTGTGCTCTAAATATACACTATCTTTAGAAAAGTTCTCTACATATAAATAAATGAATGCGATTCTACCGCAAAAAATTTTAAATTTTCAAAAGAGCGACCTTTTAATGCACGATTCTATGAGTTTATACTAAGTTAGTATTAAATAAGTTTATTGCAATGCAATAACTTTTACCACTTTGTAGTGAAAATCCATTAGTGAGTTAAAAATTGTAAGTTTCAGAGTATTTATTGCACGCATTTTAGACGTATTGCAGTTAATTAGAAATATTACAGTTTAGTTATGTTAGTCATACTCTACAATATTTCATATTATTTTTGATAGAATTACTCGCCATTGTATTAATGTATAAACATTTTAACATTTTCTTCAATAACTTATTTTTCATATTATGTATCATAAGTTATACTAATACTAAGTTATGAAAAATTGTTACTGTCTTTATTGAATATGCAAAAAGAATTTCTTATTGAGTAAAAAATAAATAAATAAACAAAACAAAAAAGTTTTATAGAGTTTTATTTATGAAAAAGAGTGTTCAACACAAATATGATGGAAATGATGAAAAAAAGGGAAAACTGAAGGAGTAGTGGAGAAGAAGTAGAGAAGAGAGTATAGTTATGATGAAGAAAAAATGTTTATTATTATTACAATAACACATATACTGTATAACACATATATTGCTTGATTCTTAGCGAAAGATTTGCAGCACATTTAACACACAAAAAAGATTTTTGGTTTAGATTTAGAACTTATGTAAAGAAAAGTTTACACCAAATGGATGTTTGACTATTGCGCAGATTTGACAAACTTATGAAAACGTAAGGGGAAGAGAAAAATTTTCATTTAAGGTTTTGGGAGAAAAGGGGGTCTGAAAAGCAAAGCAAAGGCAACTAACTTATGAGTGAATATACAGGCGATGCGAATGCGAGCAAATACACAGTCAAATTACTAATATCTGGAAAAATCAATACTTTTTAATATGCATACCGTGCAAAGCAAGAAACACAAAAGGCACGACTTCGCAAATCAATACCAGAGGCAAAGCGAAAAGCATTCATGACATAACGGGGCATACATTCAAATAGGGGTATATATCAGTTCATATGATACACATTCGAGCAGAGAATGAGACTCTATCTAAGTATATGTGTATATATATATACGATGTATATGTCAAGCAATAAATGTGAATATTTGAACCAATACTAGAACTGTTTATTCATTTTGATGCATCACAATAGACAACAATATACAAAGTATTGCCGATCACATGAAAATTTTGAATACATTTGAAATGATGTACAAATAATGACTTACAAAACTGATCTGAGACACACAGCAGGCATCATATTTTCATATAACTATACAATACTAATGTTTTGTAATCGTAAAAATGTTATTCAATTGATTCAAATAAAGAGCTTAAAATTGTTAGAATATATCTAAAACTCATATCAGTATAAAAATATATATTAATACCGTATAATATAAGTAATATATGTCTAGTTTTACTATAAACTTGTTGTGAGTCTCTATTGCAGAACACATAACACTCTTTTTTATAAATATGTAAATAAAATCATTTTCTAATACAAAGCATGAAAACTCAATAAGACGTTCTGGAAATTGATTCTAAAAACAGTTTGATTTCAGGCAAAACATGTTTTCAAAGTATTGAATAAATAAAATCTAAATTTAATTAATTCAGAATCATTTCATTAAAAATAGAACTTCATTGAGAAATGTGTGTTAAGCAAGTGTTGAACAGTTGTGCAGACAATCATTCTTTTGCTTTCGTCACATCAATTGCCAAATCAATCAGTGCTAGTGTTTGAGTGTGTTTAGTATGAGATGTATTCAGTGTTGGGATTACAGGACAGAAGAGTCACAAAAAACTTATCATATTAGGGATGGGGAGTATGTGAGAGGGAGAGAGAAATAGAACTTATAAGACAATAGATGGAAAACTAGTGAGAAAAGTGGCTCATGTTAGTGATGTCAGTGTGAATGCGAGCCAAATCAATTGTCCGTAATAAGAGTAGACAATACAACTCTCAAATTATAGCAAAAGTGGTCTAAGCTTAATAATACTCATGTATATCAGTGTTATCTCAACTAGTGTTACAATAATCTTGAATTTGTCAGCTCTCAAACCAAACGCCGATCCATATGCTCTTCACTCGCTTTTTATACTTTTTTAGTCATCAACTTTATTCATTACATTTTCATTAATTTTTTTTAAATTCATCAAAAAATGTTTTGTTTGCACAAAAATCTGAATTATCAACAGATATTGTTTATAAAAAAGTAAATAAAATGACTTAAGAGTTACAACTTGTGAACTGACAAATAAATGCAGAATAAAACCTATTTGAGTCTGTTTTACAAAATAAGAACCAATTAAGTTTTGGTCAATCATTGTTTGGTTTCTATTAAAAATATATTGAGTTGAGTAAAGTTTTTTATATGGGATAAAGAGGTAGTCAACTGAAAGCCAACTAAAAGCTAAGTTAAAGTCAAGTTAAAGCTGAGTGAAAGCTGAGTGAGAGTTGACTGAAAGCATGCTTTACTGTAAAGACCGCGCGAAAAACAACAGTTAGGCGTTTGGATGAAGAAAAAAAGAAATACTTGCCTGAAAGGAATAGAGAGAGAAAAAATTGTTGCATACTTTTGGCATTGAAAGAATCGGCTGAGCGTTAAAAAGAATACATAAACTTTGTTTTGTATGGTTTAGTGTTTGTACACATTTATAAATAATATGAGGGGAATAGTAATAAAAATAGAGCGCGTGAGTGACGGCTCTTAAATGCATCACAACTTGTGTTAGTATTTGTCGCAGAATTTCATTATCCGTTCATAAGTCGATCAGTGAATGCAGTTTTTCACTCAAAAAAGGATCGCTTCATATCATCAAAAGCTATATCGATCTGAAATCGATGTATCAATACTTATGCTCTTAACAGTTATCGCATAGAAATACGATTCTATCAAATATTTGTGTATCAAATATACAGTATTTGAAAACTAAACAACTTATTCATTGGTTTTTATCAAATTCAAGCAAACAATTGGCGCGACTTTTAAATGAGTTGAAAATTAAGTTAATATAAGATGAATGTTAAACAACATGAATGAGAGAGTTATGCAAATAAATAGACTTAGGCTTACCTGCAATTTAGTCAAATCGAAACTCTTCCAGAAATGAATTATCAGTTGCACATTGGGATCAGCATTGGCTGCCATTTCGCACAAACCAATGCAAAAATGCCAATCTTTTGCTTCAACATTGAATCCATTCAAATACGCAAACGCGGATTCAAGGGATTCAAATTACTGCCCCCTCTTTTCATATATACAGTACTCACTCTCACAGTCACTCTTTCATAACATACACATTCAATACTACTTTTTATTGTAGACGTTTTTCGCTCACTTTTACTCACTATTCAATTACTTATTTTCTACAATTATTTTATAGATATTGTTATTCAATTGATATATATATGATATATAGATCTTTAGTGCCATCTCTTGTGTGTCCCAATCTTTTATTTTGATTTTATTTTCAAAATATAAACACATTTTTATTTAAAATAATAATTTGAATTAAACTTAATGTTTAAAACAAGTCTTATTTGACTCAAATTCTAATAATTAATAACAAATTCAATGATATATTAAACAAAACAATAGTTATTTATTGAGTTAAATATATATAAGAATTAAGAGTATTATTAAAAATATAAATAATAAAATAAATTGAATATCAATTGAATAATAGATAATAATGTGTTCAAAACGTTGGTCTTCTATTCAATTGGTTAATGATTCACAAAATGGAGACACTTTTGATGGTAATTATTGTCTAAAACTGAGAAGACGTGACTTTATTTGCATTTATAATAAATTATATGAAATAGATATGTATTTAACTAAAAATCATTTACATGTTATTTTTGGTTACAATGATATATCACTTCACATAATCATTATTTTCTCTCATTTTTATATTATTTTACTTTGTTTTTCACTTTTGTTTTATTAGTTTTAAATATAATTTAATAATAATGAATATGTTTCTTATTTTTTCCTAAATTAAGACGAAATAAATGATTATATGAAACGATTAAATGAGTCAATAAAGGAATCAAATGATAAAAAAGTTGAATCAAAGAATTTGATGTCATTTTTTGACAATAAACTATTCATTTGGCAATCGAGTGATCATTGCGTTTATTGTTTTAAATTAAAAGATGGAAAACATATAATAAACTTTCAGGTATTAGAGTATTAGTTATTATTATTACTATAAAAATCATTGAAATAAGACTGAAATATAGTATTAATACTAGTAATGAAGAGTACTTTATATAAGTAGTGATAATATTCATAACAGTATTAATCGGAATGTTGTGTATTTCATATTGATATGCATATAATGTAGACTATTATAACTTATATTCTCTAATATTGTCTAATATTTTCATATATTCTCTAATATTCTCATATATTTTGATAGTATTATAGCTTATTATTATTATATGTATATTATATTTAATGTATTGCTTGTTTGGTGTCATTGATTGATTCGCACAAATCAGTATTCATGAGAGCCTTTTTCAGTACTGAATGACAATCATATGCTATGCTATGAAATGCTAATTCAGTGGCACTTCTCTTGATTTGAATGCAATTAATAAACGAATGGGTGCTTCACAACAGCTTCACCTCTACTTCACGTTCTTTTAGTTTTAGGTCTAGTTCTGTATTGGCGTGAATGCAGTGAAAAAGAGTGAAACCTAAGAGTTAGATAAAGCCCAAAAAGCCGATATAGTAATTAACGCCATATATTTGTAGGTCAGAGAGAAAGAGCTGTTATGTTTTGCACCATTTTTTATATTTTTTTATTTTCACATTCTCTCACTTTTTGTGTTTTATGCATAAATTTCTATCCATTACTAAGCTTTTAACTTTCCCTCTTATATATCGTATGTAATAATAATTGAAAACCTTTTTTCATGCTTTTGGTTAAAAGGGTTTCACTTATATGATAGTGAATATCAGTAGCGATGATATGAAAGTTGTGATTCAACTTAAAAAATTGGTGCCGCAAGCGATGCATTGCTTGCTTTATAGTGAAAACGATTTGCAATGTTATCTCTTTATACAATCTATCACTTGCCAAATGCCACCAAAACTAAAGGCATTTATGCAAAATGTTTGCAATTCTTGGCTAAAAGATGTTTGAATATCAGTAAAATAGTGGCAAAACAGTAAAAAGCATTATCTAATGTACGAATTTGTGATGCATTTTCAAATTCATGTTCAGTTTGATTGCAACAAATCTCGACTCCGACGCCAACTACTAAAATGTAATCATCCTTTGAATCATAGTTTGACTTACATTTCTCACTATTTTACCATTTTATTATAGTATTTGTTTGTTGAGAGTCTCAAACCATTTCTTTTAAGTTATGCTTCTCTTCTATTTCTAATATTTCTCCTCTTTCTTATTGCTATTCGTTTTTCTGTGACATGCGATTCATTGTTCATCCGATGCTTTTCCTGATTGTTTCCTTTAATGCACAACAGTTTGACACCAAATTTTTCTCCCAAAGTTACGCAATAGTTATATTCAACTGTATAGTACTGTATATATATCTATACAATATATAAAATACATCCTATTAATTGAACCCCTTTAGGATTTGCACTAAAAATGGGTTTAGAATCAATCCAAAGCAATACATAGCTATACATCTATTGCTATAGAAGTACCAGTATTTGTGACTCCAAATCAAACTTTGATTACATTGCTATTGCATTGACTGAATTATAAGAGAGTGAAGAAATAGAAAGCAAATGCTTTATATAATACTCTATAGGGCTCACAAAAGTAGAGGAAATTGATGTTTTCGGTCTGCTCACAGTCTTATTGCAATTGCTGTTTGAGTAATGCGGTCGTCGTTTCACTAGTTTTAAATATCTATTACCACAAACTTTATTTCTTATATAAGCATTATATATACTTTATTGAAAAATATATATAAGAATATCCGTATATACAGTATTATTGTATATCCGAATGCATTTAGTTTTGCAAAAATTTGTGCTCAATTGAACTGAATTTTCCAATGGATATACAGTCTATACTCATATATATAACTAGTAGTTCGCCATAAAAGGCAATGCAAACTAATAAAAATGAAGCGAAATTTGGTTTTAGTTGAATTGATGAATGTGTCTTTACATTTGCATAGGAATCACATAATCTTATTGCTATTGCTCGCAAACGTAATGCCGAAACATTGGCTTCTATTTGATGCCAAACTCAATACTATTACTACTATTTCACTCTTTACTAGAATAAAAAAATTCAATAGCATTTAGTAATTGAGTAAAAGGGGACCAAAACTTTGAAACCCGTTGTGTGGCAGTAAAACTGTTATATATTTGAATGGTTGCAAAACTAACGTTAACATTACTGACAGACCATTGAACAGTTCTCAACAGATCCAATGCTAGCAAAATAATAAAATAAAATGTGATTTTGCATTGATTTTGTTGAGCAAAACCTGCATATAAGTTGGCATTTGTTGGCATAGATGTGATATAATCCAGTCATTCAGTTATTTGAGTTAATGACTTAGGTTTGAGAGAAGTGGGGACACAAATGATATATATATTGGCTCTTCTCTATCCCTATTGCAGCCCAATTGCACCTTCTCTTATCACAAGAGCCAAATACTGCCATTTGTAGTAAATCACATTTGTTTCGCACCACTTGTCGCTTATGGATGTTTGTATTTTATTATAGTATGAACTCAATCTCAGACACTTTCATCCCATAACATGCCATAATAGGTATTTATACTCCAAATACCCAAAAAAAGTTCTGATGTAATGCTAACACATTAGCCATTCATTATAGTTTAGCAAAACATATATTTAGTTTAAGGTAAAGAACTTTTTGGTAAAGCATTGAAAAAGCATTGAAGCAATGATGTGATTGCATGCGATGCTGTTCTGTGTCGGATATCGCTAACATATTTCACTTTATATTGCGAAACAAACTATACTATTTCAGTATTACTACTGTATTGTATTCTTTATAAAATTAGTGAATATCGCATTTTGTTGATATAATTTCTCACTTCTCTTGACAATAGTGTTTGGTATTAACGAACCCCCCATTATTCGATGTGGAGAGTCTAGAATTTAGTGACACCGGTGGCTATCTGGCTGTTTGTGGTTCAAGTGGTATTAGTATAGTTGAAATGCCTCCTAAATGGGGAATTAACGGCGCTTATGAAGGCGGAAAAGTGACTGTATTAAGCAGGTAAGTGCTAACACTCTTAACTAATAGTTTGCTTCGATGAACATTCAATGCACTACTGATGCAGCTCTGCTTTCATTTTTTATTACCTCAAATATCGAACAATAATGGTTTTAGAAAATGATAAAAAATTGTGTTCTCATTCTTTGCCATTCTTTCAACTGTTTTCAGCTCTAATGCTATGATAGAAGTGCTTAAAGAGAATGAGATATTTTTGATTTAATCAAAAAGAGTCTTTCCAATGAAAAAGAAAGACAAAAGATTAATGTTTATGATGTTGATAATAGTCGAACATTTTGAACATTGAGCACATTCTATATGTTCTCTACGGAAGAGTGATTCAAATACTGATCACTTTAAAGTGGGTTTACTTTCAAAGTTTGACCTTTTAATAGATTTAATAGTTTTAATAGTTATAGTATTAGAAAATATATGAAAACTGATATTAAAGCTAAACTGAGCACGTTTTGAGTCTTCTAAGTTGTTAGTGTTTAGAATGTTTGGCTGTCATCCTATCCTAATATCAATCACCGTTTAATGTGGCGGAAATAATTAGACAACAAGAAGATGGCAAAGCATTGGCAACCATTGAGAAGCACTAACTAGTATTGCGTTTATGGCTTAACCCCTTTAACTCTTATATTTATTGATTACTTATAAAAGAGATGCCCATTTTGTTGCTATGCAATAGATATATGCAATAGATATAAACTTAGTTTGCATTACTATTATTGCATTGAATCTCAGCGAACAAATCCATTATAGAAAACAATTTTGTGCCATAAACTCGAACAGATGGCAATTAAAAATTATAATAAGAGGCAAACGCGTACACCACCTGCTCAGACATATCTTACACACAGATCAATACTTATACTTACTATATATCCTATCAGTTATACCCTTATATATCTACTCATCTATACAATACAGTACAGTATACTATCATATTATGTCAAATATTTTAAACCGATATTTATTTCTAGATATTTTCAACATTATTTCCTTTAAGCATCACTATTAAACTCACAGATTTCATCTTTTTCCGCCCCCTAAACACTCAATAGAGCAGAATATATTCATTAGAGAGAGCTTTTTCACAAAAATATCATTCACTAAACTTCAAATCGAATAAAACGGATTTATTCTTTTCAAAGTTAACTTTGAATAACATTTGATCGTATTTCTCGTTTTTGCGGCTATTTTTACGATAATTAGGTTTTAGCAAAATTTCAACCCGAGTATGAATTTGTTGTTGATAATGAAGATTTTTTCATAAAAGTTAAGTTAAATTGAAGGCACATAATGTTGTGCTTCACTTATTCGGCTCAAGCTATGCGTGTAGTGAGGGTTGAGTGTGAGTGAATCCGCTTAACAAGAGAATGCATTATCAATTAGTGCTTAAACATTCAATCTCTGTCAAGAGCCAAATATCATAAATCTATTTACTATCTATACTGTATATACATATAACTTATATACCGGTTTGCGCACAATTACAGGTCTTGGTCTTTGGCCGAGAGATTCTTTGTTTGCAATCAGAACATATCGCTGTTATGCTGTGGTTGGCATCCAGACAGTCATCATCAACAACACATCACTTTACTTACCAATGATAACTGTTTGAGGTAAAACTTTAGACCAAAACATATAAATGACTCAATCATTTCTCATTTATCTCTACTTTTTTTATATAAAGGATTTTTGATATAACTGATGAACAAACGCCTATTCAAGTTATCAACTTATCCTCGAATGATTCGAACGCATCGGTTAATGAAATGAATGTATCATTATATGCATTATCATTGGGTGACATTGCAGTCAGTTTTGATTTTGGTCCTGAAATATCTAAATGCTATGATGTCGAGCCCTCAACCATTACATCTCAAGACGAATGTTTATTCCCTATCTATGTATTGAAAGGAAACGGAGATTTATTACTTGTCTATTCGAGTCTAAAGTATTCATATGTATCGAAATGTGTTTTCGGACCGCTGACAATGAGACCACCGGCAGAAGACAATTATGGTGTCGATGCCTGTGGTCTCATATGTTTAGACTGTATTCCGCCCGTCATTATAATTGCCACTTCTTCTGGAGTTCTTCATCATTGTATAGCTGTTGATAACGAAGACGAGTCGAATACCGATCGTTCACTTCTACCTCAGCCAACACTATATGTTTATGAAACTATAGAATTATCTTTATCTTTAACTTCTAGTATTGAATCCCAAGACATGAGCTGTACATTAAGATTACACAAAGACTCTATAATCCCAAACAGATATTATTGCAGTCATGCCTTTGGTGTACACGCGATATGCGTTCCATTTGTATCTCAGCTTAAATCTAAAGATGAACTCTATTTCAAAGAAGAAGAATCAATAGTTGAACACTTGATTTGTACGAAATCTATCCTGAATGAGGAATCTGAAGAATCAGATAATAGCTCAACAATTCCATTAGGACTGGCTATAGGTGTCCAAAATGGTTACACTCATGTATTAATTCTGCTAAATTCAGGTGAATTAATAGGACAGAGACTGACGCCTACATATATCGCTCATCTATTTGATGATAACGACAATAATAGCAATTCATCACAAACTGATTCATTACCCGTTTCGGTACCAAAAGTAGATTTTGTTGAATATATAAAGCAATGTTTAAAACGCAATTCAAACGTTCCATTACTTAAATCTAAAGAAACATCTGCTAATCAGAGTTCGCAAAGTTTAGAACTTTTATTAACAACAACTGATATATTGAGGAAAGAATACATTCAAAAATTAGATTTAGCGGCCGTTGCAGTCGATAAAAGAGTCAAAGTATTGATAAATGATAAACAAATTCAAATTAAAGAATTGGAGCGATGTATGAATGAAAAAGAAAGTCTATTGAAATCATTACTAGATTTTGTTGAAAAATATGATAAAGCGAGAGAAACACAAGAATTATTGTCACAAAGGATTGATAAAGTTTTAGAGACATTACAATACCAAAGGCCTGAACTATCAGAGGCTGAAATAGCTCTGAGAGACGAACTCAAAATGGTTAACAATAAATTGTGTTCTCATCGAAATAAATTAGAACAAATCAAAGTCAAGTGTAAATATCAAGCGGAACAGATCAATAAGAATTTAGATTCAACTCATTCTCAATCCAATCAAACCATTAGAATCAACACTAGAGGTCAAAGTTCACCATCACTTAATCAAATTAAAAGCATTAAACAAATGTTGAACAATGAGTAAGAAAAATGGGATTCAATTGACGCAAAATCATTACTAATAGAATTTTATCCTTTATTTCAGAACAGAATTAATCGCAGAACTCGTTCAATCATTTAATCGTATTAATAAAAATTGTTTGGAATAACATTTTGTTGTGCTTAATACATACAAAAACTCTTAATTCTATTTAAATAAAGATTTAATAATTTTAGAAAGTTGTTTAAATGTTTACTTTTTTTTTTAAATTTCAAATATAATAATTTTGAGGATAAATAGTATTTCATAATCAGTTTGAAGTGTTTATAATGTTTAAAAATAGGCACTCTTTCTATTATTCCAAATATATAGTTATTTAGTTATTAATTATTGTTATAATAATATAATATAAATATCAATATTTTGATAAATTATAAATATCTAATAAAATTAAAATCTCCTAAAGTTAAAAAAGGGGTCAAATTTGATGAAACTGTAAAGAAATAATTGATTTTTTAAAAATTTTGAGCGTTAATATAATTTTGATTAAAATGAAAATAATTGAAATGTTTTATTCAAATTGAAATTTATATTTTAGACCTACTTTTCTAATATTTTTAACGGGAAGAGAAGGCGAACGATTGGGTGCTCTATTAGACAGTATTTGTGAACGCGAATTATCACTTGAGTAAGTATTGCAATAATCCATTTGTTCGTCTGTTTGAAAACGAGTTGCATTTCTTAATTGTTTTGTCGGACCTCTCATTTGGTGCAAAATCTCTGGACTATTGATCTTTCGCGGAGACCGACCTTTGATGACAAATGGTTTATGCATTTCCTCTAAAACAGACGGAGCTATATATGTAAAGCCTAGAAATACTTGATTTGCACTTTCGCTTAATAATGAATCATCGGGTGAATCAATTGGAGTTTGTTTTGTGAATTTGGTATCAAATTGTGAGGCGTCGTCATCACTGATTAGGATTGGTTTAAAGGGTGGCTCTATTTTCTGAGCCAATACATCCTCCCAATTAACATGTCTAAAGAATGAATGTCTTTTAATAGGTGTCGCGTCATCAGGACCTGAACCTAAACGTTGTGTTACTTGTCTTTTCAATAGTTTACGAATTAAATCTCTCGCGTCTGGAGTTAGATATGGCGGCAAATTTAGTTTGCATTTTAATATTTTATCAATTGTTTTCTTTCTATTATCAGCAGTAAAAGGTGGCGCACCCGTTAGCATGTCATACATCAAAGCCCCCATTGACCACCAATCAGCTATTTAAACATTTATTTATAAATTAAGTTAACTATTAATCAATCTATTAATCAATCCATTAATCGATCTATCAATCAATGTATACCTGCGTGCATGTGTCCAATTCTGGTTAATATTTCTGGAGCCATATATTCAATGGTTCCACAGAAAGTGTGGGTCACTTTTCCGTCCGCAATCGCTTCTTTACAAAGACCGAAATCAGTGAGTTTGACGTGTCCGCGAAAGTCAAGTAATATATTTTCAGGCTTTAGATCGCGATAAATAATTCCCAAATTGTGCAAATGTTCTAACGCTAGTATTATTTCTGATATATAGAAACCTGCGGTGTCTTCAAGAAAAATTCCCTCACGTTCTAAATGCATAAACAATTCTCCGCCACTCAAGTAATCAAGAATTAAATATAGTTTTCCTCCCGTTTGAAAGGCATATATGAGGTCAACAATAAACGGATGTTTAACACTCTCTAAAATATTTCGTTCAGCTTTTGTATGATCGGTATCTTTTTGATTGCGAACAATGGTTGCCTTTTTCAATACTTTCATGGCATATATTTTTCCGCAATTATTACCAGTAATTTTTCTGACCTGAAACACTTTTCCATAACCTCCTTTTCCCAATACTTTCAATAATTCAAAGTCTTTAGTAGTAGTTCTCTCTTCTCCTGAATTAACCATTTGTTCCGTTAATTCAACGCTATCTTCACTTAATTGTATTGAATTCGGTTCAAAGTTTACGATCTGTGACATTAGTATTAGTTTATTATAATTTTAATTATTTTATTCAATTAGACATAAATACCAATATTATTATCTATTTTGATAAATAATAATAAACATAAATAATAGATAATGTATAACCTCGTGATCCATAATAATGGCGTCTTCATCTTCATCGAACTCATCGTTACAATAATTATCTTCATTATCATTATGACTAATACCACATTCATTCAATTCCATATCGAAAAGAGCAGCCATTTCTTTGCTCATTATCTTTATTACAATTCAATTTAATTTAAAGATAATTTCTATCATTAATTGTTAATAAAATCAAACTATTTAATGATTTGTAGCAAAAAATTACTTTCATTTTAATATTTATTTATAAGACAATGATTTAATTTCTTTGAAATATTGATATTGTTTTTGCGTTCAATTGCAAAATGCGAAGTAATTCATGGGTTTGTATTCAATGACGTCAAACAATTAAAGTCCACTTTATTTGACATATTTTCATAAAAACAACTAAAACTTTTAAAATCTCTTGAAATAATTCGATGA
>JAQFXV010000129.1:0-34811 GCA_034694065.1 Camisia spinifer
AGAGAAACACTGCAATAATATATAATTAAGCTTAAGTTACAAACTAATCATAAACAGCTTCCCGTTAAAGACATTATTAATATATTATCGGCAAATGTGAGAGAATTAAAGCCTTCATTTGTAAAGATATGATAAATCAAAGATAATTAAGACTCGACACTAAATCGTGTACATGTTGTGCAAAAATAACAAATTTCAGTTAACTTTATGAAAACTTAGTTTACTTTTTTCTGTTTGACACACATTTCGATCTTTATATATAAGTTATATAAATATATATATAAATTATATAAGTATTTATATATGTTAAGAACATATTATATTGCTTTGAATTTACATTATATATTGCATTAAATGTTACAATCATTCAAATCAATCCATTATTTTAATGATAAAATTCAAACAAAGAGTTAATGTTTTAGGAACACAATAGTAGAAACTCATCAAAAGTGAAGGTCTGATCAATTTTCAGACTGCATAATAAATGTTAATTAATTAATTAACTAATTAATAATGATTCTTATGATATGAGATTCATTTGTAATAATGTGTAAGAATAACATGAAATGCACTCTTAATAAGAACTCTTGTCTAAATTGCACTAAACATATAAATTAAGTTAAGGCAGAAAAACATCACTCGATATGAAGTAAAAGACATTGTTTGGGCAGAAATACAATATAAATAAAAGAAAATAAGCTGCAAAATCCATGATTCTTATGGCTTGGTTTAGGATTATGTCTTATTACCCCTAATCAACAATTGGACGGATAGTATACTCACTATCATTACTTATAATAAGGCAAATAAAGAACATCCCAATCAATATGTGCTATAAAAGGGATTCTTATCTGATTATTGTGATTATGGCACGCGTTCCGATTCCATCTCATATATGATTAATTGCTATTACACACAGTCTATTCAATTAAATCAATTAATATCTTTTGATCAATACATTGATTCAATAATTATAAATCAAAAAACTCAAACTTTTGCTTAATTATTGGCACTTTTGAGAAAAAAGATCATTTCACAGAACAATCAACTTTCGATTAAATGAAGTAAAATTGTACACCTTTTCACTTAATTTAGAGTAATATTGCAAATAAATTATAAGTTCATGATTAATATGATTAATATAATCATTCATTTTATCGAAAGTAAATGTAAATATGCATTGAATTACTGTAATTGTAAATGTTGTGCATCTTTGCATTTTGTGATCTTAAGTAACAATAGCTGCAAATCAATGACAAAATGATTATATTATGTACAGCTAATCATTTTTGTCTTAACTAGAATTATGTAATTATAAATAATATAATATAATAAACTCTAAACTAAAGGACAACACAAGAGATTCAATCAAAATAATATTATGGCTACCAATTGTTCATTAACTAAATTTGTTCAATCAATAAACCAGAAAAACGGCATAATTCCCGAACTAATTAAATGTTTTTGAAAATCATTAACAAAAAGTGGTGTCAAAACTTTTAAGGCACTGAAAGGACGAGAAAACGTTTCATTTCAGATCATTTCAATTACATGTTATCAAATTTTTGAAATGTATTGTTTGAGGTCTGATCACAACAAAGTTTCACATATATATCGTTATTATGTTATATTATTGTACTTTAGAATATAAGTTACTTTTTTGTCGATTATATTAAGTACTAAATTGTGAAATCAATTTCTCAGTGAAAGCACTTATGATTAATATTAAATTGAAACGTATCTCATAATTATGTACTGAACTGCACAACATATTGTTTGGCAAATATATTACATGATTTGGCCATTATTTCAAAGGCAACGAAATTCAAATAAAACGAATAGTAATTCAAAGAAATGATTATTTTCTTATAGACTAAGACCGAGATTATGCTAACCCTCAACTGATCAGCAGTTATGTGAGTATTTTTATGCTGATTACCAAACCATTAAAATATCAGATATATATTATCGGTGTTTGAAAATAGTTTTGTATCGTTTGATAAATTAGTGAAAAGTGAGTCAGATTATAGTCTAATGACATGCTATAGAAATATATAATTGGTATGAGTTGTGAGACTCGGTTAATATGAACTCCAATTTGAGACACAAATCGGTTTTCCAACAGCACTGTATAAGAGTTGTAAGTTTTAGCCATTAGTGGAAGTAATAATATAACAGTTGAAGAATTGATGGCCAGTGAAGGGTTAGTAGCGGTCACAGTCACAGCTCTCATGTTTGAGGATGTAATATATGTGGAGTTGGCTTTTATTGTTAGGCAGATGTGTATATATATAAAGAGAAAAGACAATAAAAAGTTAGTCATCTTTTTGTAAATATTTGTTTAAAAGTATAAGTTTTTTAGTATTCAAATTATGACAGTTAAGTGATAGATAAGAAATAATAGGTTAAAGCAATCGAGTTATAAGCAAATTAAAAGTAATTAAAACAATTAATAACAAGTTATTGTAGTTTTTTCTTTGAATATATGACTATTGAATAGCTGGCAGTCATTGTTTGATAAATTACACAATTTTTTGCATAAAATTTAATTTACAATAAGACATAAAAGAAAAAAAATTACATTTTTTCCAAAAAAGAAATGCAACACTTGTAAAAACAAAGCTAATAAACATAAAGAGCAAAATTGTTGTAAATAATAGCTAATAGTAAAGACTATTAACTTATTTCGCAAAAAATTATCGAATGATTTATACAATTTTAAAGAAACTCTTTTACAAATAAAAAAATATCAAATTGAGATCTCTTACAAATTGAATTATATGAGCGCGCAATCATTTCTTACAATTCTTAATATCAATAATGAGGTACACTTTTTAAAATAAAAACAATAAACAATTTATACAAAACTTCTATACATGTGTTTGTGAAGAAATAATACAACAAGTATTTCATAATATATGTCCATTCGGTTGAAAAAAACGTCAATTATTCTTAAGTATAATTAATCTCAAGTTAATTAGTTTGACATAAAGTCAGTTTAAAAGAGTTAAAATAATAATTACTTAATATGCCTAATTTGCATAATTAGGTGGACGACTGCCAGCAATATTGTAACGAAAATTAATTTCATTTATACTATTAAACAAATTAATCAAATGAAAGATAATAGAAAAGAAACAAAAAAGCATAAAAGCAATGAAAAGATGAGTGGAAAGAAAAAGAGAAAAACATAACAGAAATGATTAATAATTAGGAAAGTGGTAAAAGAGTTGTTGGGCTTTCATATTGATTACTAACCTTGTGATTAATCAGAGGAGATATAAATCGAGTAAAAAGATTTAGGGCTTCTCTAAGACGCGGGCCTTTGTGTTGCGACCGTATCATACGGTAGGAATCGGTTAGTGTTGGCGGTACGCTGTCTTTTCTCCTTACCAGCAGTACCTGATATTGCATATAGGGTTGAGGTTGAGGTGCAATTAGTAAACAATAATTATAAGCATTAGTACTATTGCAATCAAATATCATTTCCAAAAAAAGTTACTCTATTAACTAAATAATCAATTAATCATAGCTTAACTTAATTTATATTAAACTTAAATTTCTAAAATAAATTCCGAACCCATTAATAATTATCATTTTTTCAATTATTCAATAATTCGATTCATTGTTTCGATTATATCAAACGTTTTCTCAATTATTTCCTAATTATTCACTAAAATATAGATTTATTCGGAATTTATTTTATGGTAAATATTAAATGACTTTTGAAAAAAAACAAATAAATATATGTGTATAATATATAATATATATAAAAAGCAAATTTTCACAATAATTTAAGGCCTATTTATAATATGATTAAAACAATTTCAAAATTTTAAACTTGAGTTAAATATAAAGATAATCAATCAATAGCTGCCATTAGAGAGCACTCCAATAATTCTCGAGACGATGACTAAAAATAAAGTTTTGGCACTGATTATCATTGGTCCCAATTTTAGATACAAATTATCTTTAACTCAATTCAACAACAATTTTAACTAAAACTTATATATTATCAATTCATATCTATAATTAAATTATAATCATCTGATTCTCTTCAATAAATAAAAACGAGAAAAACTAAAAACAATAATTCACTTAATTTGAAATTAAAAACAGTGATTATTTCAGTTCTTAAATAAAGTTCAAATAATTAGATATTAAAGTCGAACAGACCAGTGAATGGACCCTTTCATATAGAATGCATCGAAGATGGGGTTTTAGCGCCATTTAAGGACCGGGTTTAGGATTTATAAATTAATTATTGGGAGTGCTCTCAAAATGTTCAAACAAACTAAGCTTTGAGACTATCATTCAATTAAAGAGAACTTATGAGCGTTAAAATAAGAATTAATTCTAACATTTATCACAGTTTGGCATTAATAACAATTCATAAGACACTCTTCAATAACATGATAGCTTTTGACACAATTAAAATACAAGATTCCTAATAAAACGTATTCATCTCTGATATAACCCACCGCTAGAAGTAAGCGAATCAATGACTGCAGTCCCGGAGTGCGTTGTCGGGTATTCCATAAGACCTGACGGGGATGTAAGTGTTGCGTATTGTGAATGGAAATCATAAGGAGCGTAAAGAAGTCCCGCTTCTGCCGCTGATATGAGTGGAGGCGGACCTCCGCCGTTCTGCAATAGTGTACTCGTTGGCATTGAAAATTGACGCGAACTTATAATAAGTGGCGCACCAATATTCTGAGCGTGTCTTAAATTGGTTGTCAAAGCCATCGGTATATGAGTCAATTTGTGTAACTGATCCGCATCAACACCTAATTGCATATATTGTTCAACTAAGTAAACAAAAGTTTATTAAATCAAATTATAAGTTGAAGTTCTCTTCTAATAACTCACTATTTCTTTGACTACTATCACGATACGTCCCATTAATTATAGCCAATTCCATAAGTTGCCGTTTTTTCAGTTCATCCTCACCGTCGACCTGATAATAATCATAAAAATAGTTTCAAAATAAATGGAAATAACAATAATAATAAAATAAATTAAAATATAATCCTTTGCTTACAATTGGTATTAAAAGTTTCTTAATTTCATCGACAGCTCTTTGAATTTTGACGTTCGCCCTGTTATTACTGTCTTCAACAGTGATGAGAACATGCAATTTGTCATTCAAGTGCTCCCAATTAGGTTTCCCTCGATTTGCCTCTTCCTGAACACAAAAAACTCATAAGCTTTTGAACTTTATTTCATTTTAAAAATAACTACTATTCGTTAATTCAAGAGAAAAGAATAAATTTGTTATTAGACTTACAAAATTCATAAAACATTAATCCTTCACAAAAAAGTAGCGATAAATTCAAATAGATTTAAGACATGAACAAATCATTTAAGAGATTATATAATAAAGCATTAATAAGAATAGAAAAGATTACCTTTTTCTTGTCTCTCATAGAACCTCTTCCTCTAACCATTATTTTACATCCAGTTTCCTGTTCAAGTTGTTTAGCAGTCATACCTCTCGGTCCGAGTATTCTTCCCACAAAATTATACTACAATTGTAATAAATGTTAAGTTATATAAATTCAAACTTTTATTAATCAAATATTAATTTGTTCTAATAGTAGTCAATTAACTATTAGTAACTCAAACAAACCTCTGGATGCTCTTCAACGGGAACGTAAACTTTCTCCTGTCGCGAAACTACCGGACCGTCAGCTTCTGGTAAAGTCAGTGGCT
The DNA here is from genome assembly GCA_034694065.1 of Camisia spinifer. Taxonomy (NCBI): domain Eukaryota; kingdom Metazoa; phylum Arthropoda; class Arachnida; order Sarcoptiformes; family Camisiidae; genus Camisia; species Camisia spinifer. The sequence continues at coordinate 5,713 of JAQFXV010000129.1, forward strand.
TTTTCTCGACACCGTTTATTTGAAATAAGTTTCCCCGAACTTTATTTATTTCTATCAATTTAAATAACAATTATTATCATAAATTCAACATAAATAATAGCTTAAAATAATAAAAAAAAAATTTTAAAGTTACTGTTCAAATAAAATTTAAACAAATTTCAAAGTTAAGAACATTTTTTCGAAAATAATAGATAATGCAAATCAGTAACTATTCATAGAATCAAGTTTTGAATTACTAATTTTCACATCAATTTTTTCTTTAACAAAATAATCTTTAAAAGATTGCATGAATGAGTCAAATAACATAATAATATGCAATAAATTATGATTGAGATCATAATTATGTTATGTATTATTGAATTGCAAACAAGTTTTTTCAATACTGACTGAACTATGTTTAAAATGCATAACAAAAGCAGAAAATAATGAGAAGAAAATCCATTTCCTATTCGATCTTCACTTAATAGTTCAATTATTTAAATAAAAATTTGTTTACGGTTAAAATTTTTTTTAAATAATCATAATTAGAAGAACATTGTGTTGATTGGCTTTTATTGAATAACGAGAAAATTCTATTAACTTATTGTAATTGAAGAAAACTAAATATTAAACTATCTGTAGAAGCAATTGATGTCATCTAAAGAAAAACCTATGAATGAAAATAATCTACTTTACAAGTGCTTTATGTCAATAGAGATTTGTCTACAATTATTGCCTTTTTTGATATCAAATGTTTTCTTTTGTAATACATTTTTATATAACAAAATCAGTAGAAAAATGTTATCAGAAAAGCATTAAAAGAGATACAAAAATTAAGTGCCTTTGAGTGCAAATACTATTAAAACACATTTTTATCGAATGTTTTCTAATCCAAAGACACACTTTTGAGTTAAAGCTGTCAATCAATAGGATTATAAGACTCTGATAAACAAAATATAAGTTTATCTTTTTATAAGTTATGTATAAAAGTATAGTCTTCTAAGAATATTCTACTAATTGAGTGGAAAAGATTTAAATCAAATGTTTTGTTTGTATATATAATTAAATAAGACTAAGAGTATGACTGATAATCATTAAAATATGGAAAGATTCCCAAATAAATTAATGCAAATAAACCTAAATTACGAAATATAAATGAAAATATGAGCAGATAAACAGTTTTTTGGCATTCATTTGGAGAGTTATATACCATTTGAATGCGAATATTTCGGAATAAGTCAAGTTTAGAACATAAATAACAAGTGAGAAAAGTTCTAAAGAATTATATTTAAAAATTATTGAAACAAAGAGGAAGTGATCGCTAAGAAACAAGGGATCAGTTGTGCAAACATATTGAAAGAGCAATTCATCAATACATGTAATGTATAATTAAATAAAGAAAAGACGTTATAAGTTATTAAAGGTTTAGTGCCTAACGAATTGTCAAAAGGGAAGCTTCAGAACAATCAGAAGAATTAGTGAGAAAATGTAATTTAAGTAAAACCACAACCAAATGAGCTTTAAAGAGTAGTGAAGAGTGGGTGTGTCGACCAATTGTTTAATAAGCGTTACGATTGCATTAGACCAGAAAACAATACCACATTAAAAGCAAGGTCTATAAGCAGTATAAGCAATGCTATGCATGTCCGCGATATTCACACTCGCATGCATTCATGTGAGCACAGATTTAATAAAACGAAAGTTTTTAAGTGTGGCAAAAGTCAGTTTTCATCGCATCAATGCCTTAACGGTTATCTTTTAGATTAAAACACTTTAGACATTAAAAATACTTTATGACTATTTGTTTCGCCTTATTTTTATATTAAGTTCAACATAAAGCATATAATTTAAAAGAAATTATTTTAAATTTAATTAAAAAACTTTTTGGTTAAGCTTTGTTTTTCATAAAAAGTGCATAATTTCAACTTTTTTCCTTCAATTATGTAAATATAGTTCAAAAAAATAATTCACTCCAAATAGTGAATTAAAAGCAATTGAAATGTAGGAGAAATACAAGGATAAGGTTTGGGTTAGTTTTATGCAGTTTTGTGTGTTGGACACCAACGCATGCATTCATTATAATTGAATTTATAATAAAGTGCTTCACATTTTTAGAGGCTTTTAGATTATCGCTAACAATAATAGAAAATAATCAGCTGAACATTATTTGCCTATTATTTGTATCTTAAATAAATCGCTTCTCAATTTTTTTTACACATCATATCATTTCCAATGCAAACAAACCAATGAAGTAATCATTAGTTGTATAAACTTATTGGTTATCAAATAATTATCACTTCAATGAACAGATTTTGTATTGAAGTGTCGGATAAAAAAAGACGAGGAGTGAGAATATGAATGAGAAAGAGAAACAATTTCGAAAAAAGGGGACATCACTAGAACTTATACTGCATTTGTTGCAAATGTTGCACAAAAACCAGAAATCACTGAAAGGCATACTCTATAACATGGGCTCAGAGTCTAAGACATGATTACGAGCCTGTCTGTGGGCGAACAGCGGAGGAATATTTACTATTGAGTTGGGGTCACCTCAAGACACGCCTTCACATCTTATTATATTATAACAACTGTTTTCAATAACAATCTAAATATACTAATTCTTATCAAATATCATCTCACAAATCAATTATTATTCTACTATTTTACTCAAATTTCATTTTATGTCAAAATTACATCTCATTTGCGATCAAAATCATAACAAAAGTCACTTTCAATAGAAATTTTAAATCATCACAAATATAATGACAAATCCATTGATTGCCTCTCTTTTTCACTTTTAAACTATTATTTCTTTTTATAATCAATTTTCAAACTAAACAAAAACAATGAAATGAATATTAAATGAAAAATGCAATAAAAACGAAAACAAAATAAGAGTAAAACTTAAATCCTTGACTCAATTAGTGTTCAACTCTTCCTATCATTAGATTTTCATCAAAAAAATATAATTCAATTTGAATTCAAAATTCAAAATAATAAATACTAATTATATGAATAATAAATTTAAGAAATAATTATTAAATAATATAAATGTAATAATAAAACAAATATAAAAATATTGATAATTGAAAATGAATGTAAACCTTCGTCAAGAAGTCTTTCAATATGAATGAAGACATTTGGAAACGCAGACAATTGTTTTCTATCCTTAAGAAGTTGTGCCAAATAATCGGCTGTCGATTGCATTGAAATGTTATTATTTGATGAGTTATTGGTCGAAGAGTTGCTGTTCTCACCCATTCTTCAAATATATATCTCTTTTAAATTAAATTAAATATTATTATTGTTTTATAAATAATTCAATGACTCAAGAGTTTGATTGTCTTAAAGTGTCTTCAATTGATTGATAATTTTATTAATATTAATCAAAATAATAGTCAATAATTAATATTTAAATAACATTTATATCAATAACAAAATTAAAAGTAATCTCAGTTGAGATTATGATCAAGAGTTGAGCCAAACATTTGCCACAAATGAATGAAATGAAGAGAAGACCAAATCCTATGAACACTACTTCTCTCGTTTTGAAAACACTCTAAGGTTTAGGTTTTTTTTAGGGGAACACAGATTCGAGTTTTTGGCGTTTCGGTCGCTAAGAGTCAGCTCTGCTTTACTGTGACGTCAATTGCATGCGATTAATAGCTGTTTCTCTCTCTCTCTCTTCTCTCGATATATTCTTTACACACAATGTTTTGCAGTTAAGCTTAACTCTATTCACATTAAGCGCGAAGAACGCTTCAGATAAGAACTTTTTTAGTTCAAAACTTTAACAAGATTTTTGAAAATTAATAATTTATCACTAAAATTAATAAATTAAAAGTTTATTTATATAAGAGGTCAAAAATATTAATGAATCTTTAGATATTTGTTATTGAAGTGTTAGTGATCTCACTCAGGAATGACTGAATTGTTAACTCATATAAGTTATAGACTCTTACAGTGAAAAACATTTTATGGCAGTTAAACTACAAGTTTAATGATATGAATTGTTCTCAAACATAAACTTAACTTTAACTTTATATCATATCTTACTATCTTCTAATCACATAAAGGAGTTTCTTATTATTATTATAACTCAGTGTGACTCAAATATAGTGATGTTTCGCTCACAATATTATCAGTCTGTTGTCTTTCGCTTTAAAAATCTTTTAATTTCTCATTCGTTTCCGCTTATAAAACATTTAGCTTTTAGAAAATAGTTTTCAATTCGTTCATTTCCGGTAAACATTCGGACAATTAATTTTCCAGCTTTTAACTGAACACCTTTCCGTTTGGGGGTTCGCAACACTACTAATATTGTGAACAAATTTCTCTTTTATGACCTCTTCTTATATTCTAATAAGAAATTATTAGTTTGCATATCATTTATTAAACAATTAAATGGAGAACAGGTAGAGAACAGCATATTATGTTTGCTTATTCTCGCATATCATCTGTATTTACTTTCAAAAACTCTTATATCATTGTTTGACTCCTCTTTTATCAAACTTTTTTCACCATTTTATCAATAGTCCAATCATTTTAAATAAGATGAAAGAAAAAGATTTGCCAAACATTTAAAATGAGAGCTCATTTCATAGACGGGATATTATGAAAAGTGTCAAAAGAGTTATTTCTTTAATGATAGTCCAACTCTCACAGATTCTAATCTTATATTTAAAGTTAACTTTAATATATGTATTAAATGATCTCAAACTCTACTTTTAATGCTTTAGTTGGCAAATGATAGAATAGTAATGATATTATCTCAAAGTTTAATAAAATACACATTCCTTAATATGAATGGATTCAGTTTCCAGTCTTCCTGGTCTTTAAGGTCTACTTCAATAGTGGATATTTAATTGTCAACTATTAAATGGAAAGATATTTTCAAGATTTACGTCAAACTTTTTTGATCAAAATTGATTAGCTATGATTTTTAGTTTGTCTGAAAAAAACATTTGGCTTTACATTTATAGTCAAGAATAAATTGTACAAAAAAACTTAATGTGAACTTTGGGCGCAGTTCACAGAATAGAAGTTTAGCTCAAAGTCATGCCACTCAGTTTCTAATACAACTCTTTTAAAATAGATGTGCAATTTTAGTTAGAAAATCATTAAACTAACTTTTGATTGAAACTTATTTAATAATATTGTAATTTTAGTTCATAATTTGTGTCAAAAACATAACTATTTCACATTTATTTTTCATTATATATAGTTTTTCCAAATCAAATCTAATTGAGTATTTGACTTAATGCGTGTATTCAATCAGAATCGTTTATCGGCAACTTCTTGAACTTTCAAATAGTTATAATAATTAAAAAACCTAAGCTTTGACTTTAATAATTCAAAATTTGTTCGAATAAAATACTGGAGTTTTCTGATCAATCAATGCCTGAAATACATGCAAATGAATATTAAAGAGTGTAAGCAATAAATTAGATGAGTTTGAATTGACTTCTGATTTTCAAAATTATATTAGTTATGTTAGCGCGAAATGCAATCTGTTTTAAGTAATTTTTAACGACTTTTTAGCGGATTAAGATAGAAAAGATAGACAGCAAAAGCTAAATCTGCATCAATGTTGAGGTTTATACTGTTTTTTCTTTGCTTTGAAGCAGAGTTTCTGTTTTCGAAAGGTTATAAATGATCTTTTCATATAGAAAGTTGTTTTCGGCAATTCTCCAAACTTTCCCACTTTCTTGCGTTCTTTGGTGTCCTTTAGGCCTAATTTTGTCAAAGTGTATAAGAATGAGTGAGTTGTGAGTGTAAGTGTGTATGTGTTCATAGACTTAGTTCTTCCAAAAATTACACCAATTTCTTATTCTTCATTAAGAGAATATAATCGTGTCCAATATGTTTGACAGAGCAATAAAATATAAGCAAATTTTGTGAAATTCTTCGTTTGAAACATTGTAGCTTATGATAGATATTAAAAAAAGATATTCGAGACAACAACACTTTTCTTAAGATTTTACGGTCTGTAGTTAAACAAAATTTAATGTTTGACAGCAGACACTTATGTTAAATATAGCTATTGCTCATCAAGAATTTAAAACCAGATAATTATAGCTAAATTATAGTCAACAATATATCTCTTGAGTCCATCTGCTTCTAATAAATATGTTTGAAACTTCTGTCAAAAGGTCATATATAGCTTCTCCTAATTTAATTTTCTTATGTATTTCCGATAGTTCTAAGAGAAAAATAGATTTAGTGCTTAATTTAGTATTCAAGGAAGTTTTCGATGAATTTCAAGAGTTTTAACGCAGTTTATACTTTATATTAATAGGAATGCGTGAAAAGTATTTCTCTTGACTGTTAGCGTCAATCAGAATTTGGAAACTTAGATCCACATAATTATGAGATTTAAATTGAAACTCTCAAAAATAAATTGGGTAATAGATAAGAAAGTTATGCGGTTCAGATCTAAAGCACGCTATAACATATTTAAATACATGCTACCAATCAAAGTGGCAAAATATAGTAATTCAATATCAAAACCAATTGATAATAATAATAAAGTAAACGAATATGATTTTCCAAAGATTTATGACTTTCAAAAACATCACTCAATAGATCGTTAATTCCTTGTGTCGATATATAGCTAATACTTAATGTCTGATCCGACTCCACCCTTGACCAAAATCGCCGCTTATTTAAATCCTAAATATAATGCTATCTTTGGGTGGAGTGTGAGAAAAATCACAAGAAAATAAAGTGATACGAATCGTGTTTTCGGCTAATAATATAAAAAGCTTTCCATACTTTCAATAATATAATTTACTTGAATTTAAATAAAAAACTTTTAAGAGTTAACATCAATAATGTAGAAGAGGTTTGAAAATAATTGATTATAAATTAAAATAATGAACTGAATGAAGTTATGTTTTAGCTGAAGATAATGTAAATTATAATGAATAATATAAAAAAGAGTAATCTGTTTGCATAAGTATTTGGTAGCATTAAATAAAGGCATTCAATCTTTCATTTCCCGTCATGACTATCACAGTCAAAGACATCGAATCGAAGAATCGGATTACTTTGCGATTTAAAAGCATATGAATAGCATTAATAAGAACAGTGTATGTCTAACAGATTCTGTCTTCAATAATGAATAAGAGATTATGAAAATTGTAATAATTAAATTGGAAATTAGAAGATAAACATTGAAAAGATTTAAAAGCAGATTTGAGAGTGTCAGCACTCAAACAGATCATAAATGCCGGTGAAATTATAAATGAAGGGTTGGAATATACACGTGTATAATAGATATAATAAGATGATAAAAATTCTGGTTAGCAGTCGAGTAATGTTGAATCACGAGTGGTTCCAACAAATTCATGAAATACTTTCTAAAAAGTTCATTTTCAAACTTCAAAACGCGTATATTTTTTTATTGAGAAGAGCTATTGCTCATAGTTATTGTTGGCATTTATTTGATGGATTGCTAATACTGTTACATTCGGAGATTTATTAAGCGTGCACTCAATAGTTTTTGGTTGAGTCCCGTTTTTGTCGGGTTTTAAAGAGAATTTGGTGTTCAGCCAAAAAAAGTAATGTTTGGTCACATGTGAGCAATAATGGAGTTATAATGATAATTATAAACAAAATAATAACTCAATACGACTAATAAAAAATATTTATATGTATTCGTGTGAATTATATCCTGAGGGATGATAAAAATTTTAGCGCTAATAGAAAAAAGAATGAAAAAGTACCACAAAGTAGGGCGAAGTTTCCTTTCATTCCAAAAAAGAATCAAACTTAACCCTCGCCTACGTTCAAAATTTTAAGCTGCAATACTTGCAATCACTTAATACAATCTACTCTCATATTAAGATTAACTCAAATATCAACCTTCTGAATAGTTATTGGAGGAAATAATTCAATTTCAAAGATTATTATCAAAAAATAAGTGTGATATTTAAAAATGATAGTTTGAGAGAATCTTAAAGAATATAACTGGTTATGTCTGATGATGAATAATATTCAAATTACTGATGTTTACATATTTATTTTGTTTAGATTTCAATCAAGAGTAGGTTGTATTGAACCGCAATCCCTCTCAACTATGAGCGTCGCCAATAAACTTACGCATTATTTTCCTACAATCAGATGAAAATAACAACTTAAATAAACGAACATAATTACAAACGTGAATACTATTTCACTCAAAAATGACCACTAATTAATTGTCAAATTTTCAAAAGATAACTCTAAATGTGGTGAAAAGGAAATATTTGAAAGTTAGGCAAAACTAAACCCAAATTTATGAGAATAGTTTGATTTTAAAGAATAATTATCCACAGGTGTTAGATATCTCTTTAATATCGGAATGAGTCTTGAGTTGGCGCGAAAAGACTTATATTTTTTAAAGCGTGGGCTGACTTGTGAGGTAAGAATAAGTGCATCGGAACAAAACTGTACTCTACTGTCTAAACAACAAAAAAAATAAGATTAATTATATGGGGCATTATGGACTTCTACTATCACTTGTGCCTAAATTTATAGTAAACTTTTTGTAATGAGTGAAGTGATTGAAATTCTAGTCTATGCTATGTATCAGTCATTAAATACACGGCAATGATTCGCTTGATATAGTTTGACAGGTGGGAAGAGACTCTTTGATGAGAAAGTATGAGTAATACAGATTTGGCACTCACTGAAATAGGTCTCATCATAAAAAAAGAAAACATCGCTAACAAAACATCTCTTTAATATTATCTTTAGGTGAAGCATATCATGAGAAAGTGTTGCTTAACTTTAGGCCACAAACTATTTATTGGAGAATTTTAAAAAAAATAGTATCACAATTCTCTCAATTAAGAAATTCTTTGTAAAACTCAAGTGTGCGCTAAAATTGTAAATTTTGCAATAAATTATTCACCCTATAAGGGAATGATAAAGTTGAGGAAGTTTTTTATGTTGAATAATTAATTGAATTTTTATCAAAATAATTGATTAACTGTTTTGTGATGACCTTTTTGAGAGAATTAAAAAAATTTATTGCTTAACTTCAAGATACACTACAAATTGTTGAATGACACGTTGGCAAAGAAAAAATACTCAATGAACTGCTATAATTGTTTAGTAACATCCGATCACATCTTAATTCTATTTCATTAACATTATATGGATTATTATAAACTCATATACAGAGTATTTAAAACATTTACAGGTGATTCAGTCACATAACAGCAAAAAGATATACCTTAAAGCTGCCCAAAATTTTCAATAAACTAATGCGGAGATAACTTGGATTGAGTTTTGAAAACTTATGCTAAAGAAAGAATCTGTTGAAACATATAATATAACAAAAAATTTGGTTTTCAAATTGAAAGCAAATTTATCATTTTGACTCTTGTAAATAAGATTCTGACATTTGAATAATAAATTGTCGATACTATTTAACTAGTGTCTCATCAAAACTTTCACTTAAATTTAGTGACTACTACTGTGAAGCATTGAACGTGATTCTTAACGAGTAATTAACGAACTTTGAAACGACTACACTTCGAAACATATAATTTCAAAACATTCAAACCCCTGTTTGTGATCCCTAATTGACTAATTGTCAAAACTATTACCCCATTCTTCTTAAACTTGAGAAATAAAAATATTTCGAATATTGAAATTTACAATTAAATAAGCGAAATCTTATTAAATTTCTCGTTCCTTTAATTATCTTGAAAAATTTCATAAAAAATCCCTAATGAGTAGCTCTGAATCAATGAATGAATGAAATAGCTCTTAAAACAAAGAAAGCCTGAACTCTCTTCATATTGAATAAGTTTTCAAATAATATGATTCATATTATATTTTAATGGTGAATAAATTCTTATTTCTCTAAAATTGATTGAATCTATTTTCTAAAACACTTGACTGACTTAAAGCTCAAATAAGAAGCTCAAACCTTTATTAAACCCAATAAAATGTCTACAGAATCATACTTCAAAATCATGCACAATAACTCATTTTATTTTGAATTGCGAATTAACAATTGATAATTTTTGAAACGATCAAACGGGTTACAGGACTACAGATGGATTATATTGACTACAATGTACTTTGAATTACGAGTCAAAATGTTACCGATCGGTCAGGTCTTGAATCCGAATCTCCTTAATAACATGTCAAAGCGCGTTAACCAAAGGACTTGTAAAAATAATTCATATTTTGCTGAGATATTACAAATAGAGTTTCGATGCTATAAATTTTGATGCTTCGAGTGTTCCCTTTGAAACACAGTAACAACAAAATGAAAAGTCAAATCAGATAATAAATACTTGAAACTCAAATTAAAATAAGTGAATGCTATTTATAAATCCAATGCTATAAAAAAAAGTTTATGCAGTTTTCAACTGAATAACAGTGAATGTCAGGATTTTTTACAAGCGATTATTTTAATCAAAATCAAATATCATCTGAATTTCAAAGAAAGATCCGATAAAATTATTGGCTTAAAATAATTGATTAAAAATACCATTTTGAATCTGAAGTTTGTTCTAATAACCAGTTTTTTTAAAACGAAATTTAAACAACTCATTAGCTTGAATTCAAAATAAATTGCTAATAATGAAAATTAATGTTAATTTCAATTTAACTATAGATAATAGCAATTGAATCGTAAAATAAATTAATGTCTGATAAGTTCCATTGAACACACCGTAGATTAATATAAATCAAATCATGTTAGAATACGAGTGATATAAATATTTGCAAATAATGATTTGATAAACATGTTCCCGAAATAATGAAAGTTACTCAACAATACTATAAGTTTTCGAGAGGAAAAATGAATGACAAAACATGAGCTCAAATTTTGATGAATAACACTTGATTAAAATACATGTATTCTGTAGTTGATCCTAATTTTAAGCGGAAGAACAACATATGCCCAGAAAATCGCAATATTAGAGGACATAATTCAATGCGCGTGTAGTACAGGATGTAAGAGTTCGTCAGTTATAAAACATTTAGAGACCTATCACATCACTCCTACTTTTTCTGACTTATATTTTTCTTTTAAAGAAAAAATCATCTCTCGAAAGCAACAAAACTAACGAATTCATGACAACGAACCACAGAATTAGCGTTTTTCGACTCACAGCAAAAGTACTTCAAAAAAGTATACAATAAACTATAAATAAAGTTAGCCATAAGTTATTATATGGAAAAACTTCATTTATGAGACCACAAATGGTTTGGCTGAAACCCCTTACCTTATGCGGAATTTCATTTTTTTAAATTTTTCTAAAAAAAATTCAATACACAAATGATTGGCCTTTCTTAGAGATTACTTAAGCCCTAATCTTAAGGGGGAAGGACTTGAAGATATAGCACAAGAACAATGACTTTTATTAAGTAAAATTTTGGCACTAATTGCATGACTTACGGGACTGTGTTTTGCGTAACCTGTATTTCTTCGGAGCCAAAAAAATTACGCACACTTTTTGAATATAACGATAGATAGAAAGAGTACAAAAAGGCACTCACAGTTCGCACACAGAATCAATTTCACTTTTTCTTTTCTCTGAATAAATTTAAATATTAGGTAATCAGACACTGAATATTTTTATTTATTTTTTGGGTTTGAGCCCAACTTTTTTTTCACTCAAAGATATTACTTTTATTTAAGTTTAATGAGTTTAATAACATCATTAGAAATCATATATTTGGCAAAATGCCAAATACAGTGTATTTCATATGTTTTTTTATTTAAATTTTTCTTAATAATGAGTCTTTTTTCTATCTAACAAACTGTCTCTTATTTTTATTTATTGGAATTGCTTTATAAATGATAGATCTTCGAACCTTTTTCTTACTACCGACTGATGAGTTTCCACTCCTTCCCGGTTTTCTACATATTTTCGATGCATTCTTTCCTCCCGTAATAACTATTTAAAAGATTGATTAACGAAACAGAAACTTTTCATTAATTTAATTGTTTTGAGCTTCGCTTCAAATTCTCAAATCCAATTATTTATTAAAGAAAAATTAATTTAAAATAAAATTTACGCAAATCAACAAATGGCGGAACATTGAATCCAAAAGATTTGGTCACAGCTACCAAATCAAATTTTTTTACATTTTCAAAATATTTTTCAATGAATGAGAATCATAGGCGCGAACGAATTCTATATACGCTTCCTTTGCAAATTCAAAAAGTAATTCTTTGATATCAACATTTCGAGCTATAAATGAAAAGGAAAAGAAAACATTAGAAGTTCATTAATAGCTTGTAAATCAAAAGAGTGAGAACAATAGTCTCAAAGAACATCATTTTTAGACAGTACTATAAAAACATTCTTATTACTAATTCATGTAATGCTCTGAATAATGCTTTGAAAGCATTACTGCTTACAAGGGGAACACTTCGAAACATCGAAATTCAAAATTTCGAACCCATGTTTATATTCCCTGATTCTCTTTTTGTGAAAATGATTATTCCATTTTTCTAATCCTAAAAGCACTGAATTAATGAAATCTCATGAAATATTAGGCTTTTCTTCGGTCATAACATGGAAATAATTTCACTTTTTGAGGTTAGGTTAGGAGAGATTCATCACACGAACGAACTCTTCTGCTCGAACACTGAATTACTGTCAAAACTCAGAATTTCAAAACCCACAAAACTCAGAAATTTGTCAGATAATAAGATAGTTGTTTAGAAGTGTTGAACTAACAAAAACTAACAAAAACTAACAAAATCTAACCTAAACTAACAAAATAAAAAGCAAACAAATTAAATGTTCAACACTTTTAGACATAATTATCTGAAAAATTTGTGACTTTTGATTTTTTCTGCCTCATTAATTTGGCGTTTTGATAAAATACTCACAACACTAATTAAATGTAAGTTGTTTACCCGATAACATAATCAGACCCGAAATATGTATTTTAAGACTATAGAGCTATTTTTTGTTATAAAAAGTACTAAATATAATGTTTAGGGATGGCAAAGAGAATTCCAAATCTTCAAGCCGTCATATTCAAAATTATATTCAGATATGTTTGAACACATTCAATAGATAATAAATAAACATTTCAAGTTAAAATCGCATATGAAAAGCCTTTGAGAATAAAAAATAAATATTTATTGTAAGTAATCCTTTGGACGGAAATTATGATTGAAATTTTGGATCTTAGGATTTCTAACTCATAAAAATAAGCGAAGAAAATATACTTGAATATTTTGATCATCTATTAAAATGCAAATATCTTCTCCTGAGTCTCCTTTAAAGTTATTCTATAAATACATAAATAATGATAATGTTCTGACTGAAAATATAACACATTTGTTACTTAAATATTGATAAAGGGATGATTTAAATTGAGATTAATGATTTATACAACTCGTTAATTAAGTTAATATTAAACTTAAAAATATACTCTATAGAGAATAAGGTGATCTGGTTCTATGGTCAATGCGGGTATAAGTTATTAGTACTGATTAGTAGTGTTGATTCTGCTTTTAAAAGTAAAAGTAGAAGTAAATTTAAAAGCGCTAAAAACATTTTACTTTAGCAAAAGTAAAGGCAAGTCAAATGAAATTGAATGTTGAAAAGTAAAAGTAAAAGTAAAAGCAAGTAAAATGAAACTCAAAGTCCAAAAGTAAAAGAAAGTAAAATTAAAGTCTCTGATCAAAAGTAAAAGTAAAAGAAAAGTAAAATGAAAAACGTGAAAGCGAAACAACACTACTGATTAGGCTCAAGCCTATAATGTTATGCTAACTAATAATTATCAATAGAATTAGAGTAAAAAATGTGATAAACAATTCAAAATGCAATCTAAATGTCATTTATAGCTTTGAAATAGCATTAAGTTTGTTTTGATGTAGAAGTGTTGAAAAATTATTGCCTAACAATCATATGAAAAGAAAATATGTATTTAAGATAATGTTTAACTCAGAAGCGGAAAAAGTTGTAAAGGCTGTTTCTAAAAACTGATTCAGATTGAAATGAATTTATGGATTTGTGCACTAAAAGTGTGTCACTTATGTGATACTCAAAATTGAGAAATATACTAATAAATTATCTGCAATAAAACCATCTTAAGTAATAAGTATTTGCAAATGCTATATAAATGGCCACAATATCTATGTTAGAGACAAAAATTTTAGAAGCTTTTAGTTATGGAATAACTCATAGAAGACTTTAAATAAATTTAACATTTGATTTAATGGTCTAACACTGACAATGTTGAGTATATTTATAAAATACTCCTCTATTAGAATTGAAATAATGATAATTTCCTTTTATAAGTTATAGTTTCATAGCTTATAGTGCAGTAATAAATAATTTTATCAAAAAACTACTATTTGAGTGACTATTATGTATAATAAGTCTATAAGTAAGAAAAATTCGAAGAAAAAAATTGTAATTATAAATGCGTAAAAACATATGGTGACTATAAAGTACATTTCATACTATTTTTGTGGGTTAATAAATATAAAAAAATTTAAGATCCTTATCAGTATTTATTTATTATTTTACTATAATTTCATTCAGAAATTATTTGAGTAATAGCTTGAAAATAGAAACATAAGTTTTCATAGGAAAAGAACAGAGAAAATGTGGAAATTTATAGATTGATCATTTCTACTGATATTGAATGAATTTATAAATAGACTTGAGATTAAAATTTAAGAAATGTTACATTTTTGAATTCAAAGCGTTGAACTCCACAAAAATGCATAACAAGTTGAATGCTAGTTATTTAAGGGAAGGTTTACTATAAATGTTAAAAATCTCTCAAATAATTTGAATTCAAATTAGAGGACATAAAAAATCAATTTGTTAGCACAGTATGAGATACGTATCAGTTTTGATTCGATAATTGCGTTTCATATTTATTATAAACCGGTTCAATAGAACAAAGTCATGTTTTTAAGTGTTAATTATATAATAAATAAGAAACAGCTCTTTTTGAAATAACACTTTTAGTAGTTTATGCGTATCTTGAGATTGAGAAATGGTTTGAATGCCAATAAAGTATTATACAGACGATGACCGGCACTGTTATGAGTGAAGGATCAGTAGAGATCAGAACCTATTTGGAGATCTTTTAGCTAAATGTTAAGATCAATAACCACTTAAAAGTCAGACTCATTTTGAGTTATACTGATATAACTTAAATGCTCATCAATTTGAAATCAAAATTTATTCAAACTTTAAAACTCATGCAGCAGTTCATCAAAGTTAAGCCATTTGAAAACTATTTAAAGTCAAATTTCAAAGATTAATATTAAATAATACATTCATTTAAATAACTTATCAATTGATGAAATATAAAGCTAAAAGTTTGCCAAAACTATTAAACTGATAAACATTGCATACATAAACATTTCAAGACTAGAACTTAATCTTAGAGGTTAAATAAAAATCAATTCAACAGATGAAAGAGCAGATTATGGTTTGAATTGATTTTATCATAGATTTAGATTGAGTTGAAATCATTGAATGAGACCCAAAAATCATGAAAATTAAACTTTAGTCCAATATTGCATTGATTAAATACTGAAGTACTCACTCATTGCCTTCAAGCTGTTCATGCATTAAAGCTTAGCAGTAAAAAGTGATTTCTAGAAGATTATTGAGAAAGAAAGAGTGAAAGAGATATATAATTGACATTATGATAGGTATTTAGAGCCAAAAGATTCGAAATCATGTTCTGACGAATGTATGAAAATCATATCAGTAAAGCGGAGAAGGGATCAGATGATGGAGGAAATGATCCTATATTTAGAATTTAAAACTATAAGTAAAGTTATAGTGATATAAAATATAAGATAAGCAAAAAGTAGGAAAAAAGTTTGCGTGAAGATTATGAAAGTGAAGGAAAGCTTTAGTGAGAAAGACAGAGAATTACATTTGCCTTTGAGAGTGACGTTTCGGTTACAAGTTATGTATAATGTGAAGCATTAAATGTCTACAACTCAGGAGTCAGTCTTTGACAAGTAGTGCCCACAATATATGATAAATGAGTTGAACTATTCTATCAAAAGTTCTATTTTACGTAATGGTATAACTAATGCCGATACAAATTAGGCACAGAAACTATTTCAACAAAGTTTATGGAACGCCAATTGGCGATCACTGAACGCTGTTGACAGTCATCCATCATTTGTCTAAATTAAACCCAGATTTCAGTTAATACATCAAAAAAGATAAAAACAGTGTAAAAAAGTCATATGCAATAAATAATAAGAGAGATTCTCAGCTTCCAGTACTAGAAGTCATATTTTAAGACGTATAAGAAATGTGCGCCTAATGGTTACGCAAATAACAGATAGATGTGCTTTAGATGAGCATAAGATGAACTGAAAATGTTGGACAACATTAACTATAGTCTATAGAAAGAAAAGTGTAAGAATGCTATCAACTCAAAAGTAGAAGCGCTAGAATTGCACAACACATGAAATAGTAAGACATACCCCAAAAATGATTCCAAACTCAAACTATTTTAAGATTTCTACTGTAATAAACATCACTCTCAATGTTAAAAACAGAGCATTCAATTTAATTACATCAAAATTAATTCATTTCTTCCTTCAATTATTTCGAGTCGAGAAACAAATTTATAGAAACAATTAGAAAAATGTTAACTTAAACAACGATATGTATTTCGAAAGAATGTGCCGATTATTGAAATTACTTCAGAAAAAGGATTATGTTTTCAATTTTTGTAATGAGGGAAATAAATAGTCATCTCTTCTTTTTAACGAATAAACGAATGGAAAACATAGTGAAAAGAGAGTTCCGTTTATCTCAACAAATATAATAATAGCTCTGTTGAACTTTCTTCATATAATAGTGATTAAAAGTTACACTTTATTTGATAAAAGAGAAAAAGTGTTGAAACAAACTTTATTGTTGAGTTGAAGAAAAAGAATTAGCTATTTATAGCTAATAAGGAAACAAAGAACGGATGGATTTTGTAATAGTATTTTGAAAGACATTAGTAATACATTTGTCAAATTGTTAACAACTATTTAGTGGATAATGAAATGAAAAAAACAAAGTGAGAAATATATAATTGATTAAATGAAACGGATTGTGAGCCAAATCTGGTTCAAAAGATATTACTTTTATTTAATTTTAATGAGTTTAATAACACAATTGGAAATAATGTATTTTATATTTGACAAAATGCCGAATAAAGTATATTTCATGTTTTCTTATTTAAAGATTTTTAATAATGATTCTTTTTTTTATCTAACGAACTGTCGCTTATCTTTATTTATTGGAATTGCTTTATAAATGATAGATTTTCGAACTTTTTTCCGACTACCGACTGATGGAAGTGAATAATTTCCACTCCTTCCCGGCTTTCTATACATTTTTGAAGCATTCTTTCCTCCCGTGACAGCTATTTAAAAGATAAAAAGATTAATGAAACAGAAACTTTTCACTAATTTAATTGTTTTGAGCTTTGCTTCAAATTCTTAAATCCAATTAGTAATTGAAGAAAAATTAATTTAAAATAAAAACTTACGCAAATCAACAAATGGCGGAACATTGAATCCAAAAGATTTGGCCACAGCTACCAAATCAAGTTTGTTTACATCGAAAATATGTTTCAATGAATGAGAATCATAGGCGCGAACGAATGCTTTATACGCTTCCTTTGCGGATAAATTCAAAAAGTAATTCTTTGATATCAACTTTTCGAGCTATAAATGAAAAGAAAACATTAGAAAATGTTAGACTTGAATATTTCAATGATTTGTCTAATTTTCAACGCAAAGATATGATGAGAGTATTAGTAACTTTTCATACAATCATTTGCCAAAATTTAAATTTGTTTTTTACGGCATAATTATAAGTAGCTCTCGAAATATCAACTTTTGAATGCTTTTAGTTTAGAGAAAATATTGCGTAATAGAAACGCGTATTTAACGCATTAAATGAATTAAAAATAAAAGAGAATTTTATTTAAAGAACTTCTCCGGCATTGAAAAAATAATTTTAAATTAAATTTAAATGACCTGCGGCTGAATGTTTGAGACTTTATTCCACGAAAACTCAAACTCTTGAAGGGGTACTTTTGCTTCCTTTAAGTAACGCAAAAATCCGCGTTCCTCTGGATTTAGAATAAGCAACGCGTGTCCGCGCGCACCTTCACCACGAGCTGTTCGACCGACTCTATGAATGTATTCCTTAATTCAAATATAAAGATACATATTATGTGGTTATATGAAAAGTTGTAATTAATATTTTATACAAATATTAAGTTAAACATAAAACTCAATTAATATTAACTAATAATACCTTTGGATCATCGGGTGGATCGAATTGGACAATCCAATCGACTTGAGGAATGTCAAGACCACGAGCGGCCACATCAGTACAGAGCAAAATACCAGACTCTGAATTACAAAATTGAAAGAAAGTCGTTGTTCTCTTTGTTTGTTTTTGCTTTCCCTGTAATAAAAATAAAGCATAAACTTAAATAAACAATAAATTTAGCGTAAAAGTGATAATATCTGCGAACTTACGTGAATACACATAACCGGTAAATCAATATAATTAAGTAATTCGTGATGAAACTTAACAGACATACAAGAACTAAAAAAAACCATTACTTTCTTCTTCCGATTCTTTTTTAAAAATGTGAACAAAAGAAGTAATCGCTTATCACTCGTTGATATAACAAATCCCTGTTCTAATCCTTCAACAGTCGCCTGATCTATATATTCTTCAAGACCTATATATACGGGCTCTTTCTTAAGCGCGACACTAATCAAATTTTCTGTTTTCTTAGTAAGAGTCGCACTAAAAAGCATTGTTTGCCTTCTTTGAGGCAATAATCTTATGATTGCTTTCATTTCTTCTTCGAAACCGATATCTAGTATACGATCCGCTTCATCAATGATAAGACACTGAAGATTCTTAAATAAGAATTGTTTTGTATTTTGCAAGTGATCTAATAGTCTTCCAGGAGTTGCGACTATTATATTAACGCCTTTCACCAATTTAAGTGCTTCTGATTGTCTATTAGTTCCACCCATTATTAGACCATAAGTTTGTTTATGATATTTCATTAATTCTTTAAGAACTCCGAATGTTTGCATTGATAGCTCTCTTGTGGGGGATATTATGAGAACACCAGTTCCGTTACGTGGCATGAATTTCAGTTTATACATCAGTTCAATGGCTGGTATCAGAAATGCTAATGTCTTTCCACTTCCTGTCTTTGCAGCGCCCACAAGGTCTCTATCATTATATTTATCATATATTAATTATTATTATATTATTTTCATCAAAACAATCAATTATAAAATAACACTTACTTTCCCTCTAATAAGTGAGGAATAGTTTTTGACTGAATTTCAGTCATTTCTTTGAATTCCATGTCTTTGATCGCATTCAAAGTGAATTCAGATAACTTTTCCTTCAAGTCTTCGAAACTATTTGTTCCCAAAAGAGAAGCTTTGAATGGAATCGAATCCGTATTAACCAATTGAGGACATTCTTCGTCATCATTTTCTTCTACATTTTCTTCTACATCTTCTTCACCATTAACTGATTCATCATTTTCATTATCGATATTTAATTCATCATTAATTTTAACTTTTTCTGTAATCAATAAATTGAAAATAAGTTTTAAATTAATTTATTTAACAAAATAAAAATATATTTACTTTTATTATTTTCAAGATTTTCCTCTAATTTTCTTTTATTCTCAATTTTTTCTTCACTTATTTGTTCATCAATTGATTTATTATTATTTGCATTTTTAAATCGTTTTTTCTCTTTATGTTTCAATTGTTTCTTCAATTGTCTCATTAATACTTCTTCGTGTACTTTTGGCATTGTTTTCAATAACAATTATTATTTAAATTAAATTGAATTAAAAATGATTAAATTTAAAATGATTGGCAAATAATTAAATAACAAAATTATGAGCACATGTATCGCTTGACAAACATTTAATATACACGTGCTTTAAAATTATTGACACATCTTTTATGAATCGCTCATATGTTTTATACATTGCGTGGCATTTAATGTTTGACACAAACTATCGTTCACTCAATGGTCTGAATTCCAGATTTAATTATAAATTAGTTTAAATTATTATTTTCACAAAAAAATGTAAGTAATTATAAATCAAATGAATTGATAATAAAGACAATTAATTGTAAAATATGTAACATTAAGGGCGACCTCGACCTCAAAAGTGACGTTTAAGATAACTCTAACATCAGATCCGAAATTGCCGTATAAAGTATTAACAGTTCCAGAAAATGCTCCCTTTATTGCTGTTCTTAAATATGCGGCCGAAGAAGTATATAAATATTACCAATTGATTATTTATCTAATGATTAATATTTTTAACATTAAGTTCAAACAAACCGCAGCCACGAGTGCTATCATAACAGATGATGGCATTGGAATAAATCCATCTCAAACTGCTGGCGATGTATTTCTAAAACATGGATCTGAACTACGATTAATACCAAGAGATAGAGTTGGCTTCAAATTAAATTAATTTTATTTTTAGGATTTTATTTTTATAAATAAATACAAAATTTGCACAATTTTTGTGGCAAAATAAAAACATAATTTTGAGTTAATTTCGAATTTAAAAACGTATTAAATATTAAATATCAATATTGAAAAATATATGATAATTCAATTGTGTATATATTATAATAATAAATAATTCAATAAATAAGAATTATATCAATAATTATATGATTTTGATCTTGAATTTGTTTCTATGATTTCAGTCATTGTTCATCCTATTAATAAAGAGATAATTTTCAAAATAATAATACAAATAAGTCTTAAACTTAGAGAACAAACCCATTCATTAGGATCTACGCCTTCATAACTTTCTTGAGGCAATACTTCATCTTTAAACTCAACCTTTTCAGACATTTGTTGAACAATCTGTACAAAAGATACAATAATTCAAACATTAAGAAATTTCGAAAGAACTTTGAAATGAAAAACCTTTTCTTGTGTTTTGCGGCCAGTATTGAGAAAAGCGAGCGAACTCTGAAGTGCAATATCGCCTTCAAATTGAATCGGCATTGAGTTTGAATTATTTGTTTCCTTTTTGGGCGGAGCGGGCGGTAAGGCTTCGGATAATAGATTCATGTCATCAGGTTTTAAACTAATGTATTTAATTTGTCCGTTTAGACCAGAAAACCATTCATCAGACGATAGAGAGGGAGACCACAAGACTTTGGTTGCAGGGAATAAATCGTCCTGAAAATACTCATTCTATAATTTATAAAAGAAAAGAAGTTGTTTTTAGTCAAAGAATAAAAGGATTGAATTAATTTAGAGAAAATTACTCGAAGTCTGGGGACTGTAAAGGAAATGGGTTCGATTGATGAAGTGGTCAATCGATATCCTCGAGCGAACTCTACTATCCGAACATCACAATAACATTTTTGTAGAAATGAAACGGATTGATGAGGAGTTGGAGTGTTATAATGAGACAAATGGTGAATATATGGCGATCCGTCTGATGGAGAAGAGATTTCGAACGTGAATATCGTTGAATCTCCTTTTCCTGTAAGAAATAATGTGGAACTGTCCTCATCATAGAATGGAATCAGAATTGCAGGCGAAACGTCTAAACCTTCGGAAGCGATTACTTTTGAAATATCATTTGAATCATAGACTTGGAACTGACGCTCAGATACTCTGAAAAAATATTATAACTGTTCAAAAAAATTGTTTGATATACACTTCAATAGATTTGAATTACCGACTAAATCCAGAAACAATCAGAAGTTTTCCATTTTGAGCCCAACAAATACGTCCACCTCTACTCCCTTGAGGACCATTACCCTCTTGAATCATTTTTCCGTTTTCACGCGGATTAAATATACGAATCTTTTGATCCTTACAAAGTGTAGCCAAAAGAGTCCCGTCCGGACTCCACGACATTCCAAACATTGGATCTGAATGTGCTCTTATGGTTATTTTGGGTTCCAATTCCTTGAGATCCCAAATAATTAGAGTCATATCCAATGCAAAACTGGCCAAAACGTCATTTGCAATCGGATGGAATTTAATTATAGTCAATCTGTCATTATGTGCAACTAATTTGGCTTCATATTTGTCCAAATTATCAGTTAAGCCTTCTTTAGGAATATTCCACAACTGAATGGTTCCGTTATCACATCCGATTGCAATTCTATGTTCATTAAACGGATCAAATGTGAAGTCACCGATTGTATGGCCACAAACCAGATGTGGAATTACACCACCGGAGAGTCTGATTCCCTTTGTTATGTCGAGAATTGCCATTTGATTACAACTCGGACCTATTGGTACGGCTCCAAACTTAGAGTTCGCTTTGAATCCATCACATTCTCCTGGAATTGTTTTACTCAAACCACTGAAATTAGTTATATGTGTTTCGCGACCCAATATTGTTCCCTTCAAATGACGAAACTTCGTTGTGCGCACTGATAAATAATTGATTAACTCAAGTTTACAATAATTAGTTTAACAATAGTATTAATTATTTACCAGTAAATCCTCTTCTTTGAGGCAAAGGTTTGGCAATAGGAGTGACGATAACGGGCTCTTCTTTTACTGATGCCTTTTTATCAACGAGTGAAATATCAGAATCTGTTAACTTTGTGTTTTCGATCAAGTTTTTAAGACTTGCGTCAACATCAATGCCATCTTTTTCACAAATATTCAAAAATTGATCGATTTCTCTATCAGTTGACTCAACTTTGACATCAGCTCCAAGTTTAACACCCAATCTGACCAGTTTTTCACCTTTATTAATATTAGGATTTAAACTTATTGTTGGAATTTCGCTATCATTTAATTTCAACCAATCGTCACAACTTATATTACAATTCGGAGATTTAGTTTCGGGAAATAAGTCTGTGTGAAATTCTCTGTAAGACTTTCGCGGAATTTTATATATAATGGGACCGATACTATCAGACCCGAGCAAAACCACTCGATTCACTTCAGTTTCCATTATTTTAAGCGCTCGTTTCGAAGTGAGTGCCGCGCCTTTCACTTGTAAATCAATTGACTTTTTATTGACTCCATTGTTGTCGAACTGAATCGTGCCGTTAATTAAGTCATTAATATCCCAATGATTAACAGCCGAATCATTTCTACCGGCAATAAATAGCATACAAGTGTCGAAATCATATAATGGAATCCAAACACCGTTTGAGGGCTCGAATTCATTGAGAGAATTAATAGGCTTTTGATTTGATCGAATGTCCCAAAGAAAAGCTTCTCTCGCTTTTCGTTTATTAAATCCACACGAAATTATATATGGTTTGTCTCCAATCCAAATGACTCGTGAATCGCGATCGTTATCATGTCCTGAAAATGTCAATGAAAATGCTTTCGAGCCATCGATTCTCGGGTCCCATATTTTGACTCCACTTTCTTCATCTGATAATACAATCAATTTAGAGTCATATTTCCAGCCAATACTTTGAATTTGAGAACATTTGGGCGAAACAATTAATTCTTGTGATTTATTTATGTCATAGAGTTTGAGTTGACTTTTTGTTGCGATTGTGAGTATTGTTTCAACTGATGGATGGAATTGAACCAATTCTATCGGTTGTTTAAAATCAAAAGAGTAAATGGGATTCTTTGGAATGACTATATTTGGAGATATTTGTGTGAATTGCCATAATTTGATTTGTCCTGTAGTTGAAGACGAGGCCAATATTCCGTCATCGAATGGAGAGAAGTCTAAATCACTTATTTCACCTCAAATATTAAAATCAATTATTAATTTTTAAAAATTAGGAATTTAGATATAGTTATTTGTTTTTATTACTTGTATTGAATTCATTTTTACAGTTTTAAATCAAATAACCCTTTAATTTAAAGAAAACTTCGATAAGAAGCTGAACAAAGAATATGAACCATCAGTAAACATAAGTTTTGAATTATTTTCATCTAACTTTATTCAATACTTTGTTGTGTTAATTATTTACTAGAGATTGTCAGTTATTCATAACTTTAATGTAGTGATACTTTCCGTTTCAATCTTTTTAGCTTTCGTTTTTCATTATTGATATCATGAAATATTTCAATAAATTCTTTTCAAATGCTAACGTATTTTGGCTTTTATGAAGAAATAATGAAGACTTTTGATGATTTTAGGTTTTTAATGAAGTGTACTTAAGCTTCAATTGAATATAACCTTAATTATGTTACTTTTATGGGTTAACTACAACATTAGGTTTTAAGTGATTTGTTACAAAGATACTCAAAAATTTAAAAATATGCCACAAATTGGGCTCATCAATAACAAATATAATAAATAAATCAACTTTTTTATATTCTGTTCATTCATTCGATATTAAAATATACTTCAAAGCATTCAAATATATTTTTATTTAATTAGAAACTTGAGTTAAAATTCAATTTATTACTCAAAAATTCTCTTATTTCAACTTCATTTTGACTATAGCTATACTTTTAATTTGATGCTCACTTTCAGCTTTCACTCTCTGTTTAGCTGTCTTTGACTTTCGCTTTTGAAAATCGAAACATCACTACTTTAATGCATACTTAATTACATGTATTATTGAAGATAAATAAATGTAATTTTTAAATATTGATTATATATAAAAAATTCGGAACTTTTAATTATATTTTTAATCGAGTCAAAGAAAGTTTCAATCGATAAAACTTTAACATAAAATGAAATGGTTTTCTATAAATTTAAAAGTTTTCAGAACTTTCCAAAAATAGTTTGGAGTTTTATTGCTTTATAAATATTATATTGTTTTGAATGAACACATTTGGGTCAAAAAAATCATTTTAAAAGCAATTTGAATTCGATAGCAATAAAATTAATAAATTAATTGAAAATTTTCTTAAAGCACAAAATTATCGATTAATTGGTTAATGTTTTAATATATGCCAAATATATATATAATGCGAAAAAATTAATGAAATGAATTCAATTCGATTTATGCATTAAATGATAATTAATAAAAATGAAAAGTTTGTATCAAATACTATAAAAATATTTTTTAATGACTAATAATATATAGAGAAGACTTACTTCCGTGCGCTTTAAGTATTGCTGTCTTTCCAATAAATTCATTAACGTTTGCGATTCCAATATTTCCGCCTTAAATATCAAACAATACATATATTATATTTAGTTCAATGTCTTTATTAATAATTAATTAATTATCAGATAAATAATGTTTAATACCTTCACGAAAGTATGCGAGAAGTGAAGCACTGGTTTTGATTAAATTTGAATGAATTGGTATATTATTTACATTTATATTATCAGTAATCCATCCCTTTATTTAAAATTAAAAGTTTGTTTTCATTAATAATAATTCATTAAAAGTATTCAAAAGTATTATTACAATAATGATAATGATATCAATTGAATGATGATATCATTTATTTATTTAGATATAAATGTATTTTAATGTATAAAAACCTCATTCTTTTTTGGAACATAAGTCACAACATTCTTATATTTAGAAACTTTAAATTTGTACATAATTTATACAATTAATAATTATTGAGCTTTAAATATGTTTTGGTTTCGAATAAATACTGTTTATTAAAAAAAAGTTTTACAATAAAGAGAGAAACTTTAGTTGTCATTAGCAATGAATGTAAAATACATTACAAATAAAGTGGGCGTTTATCTAACCTTTAAATTTCAAAATGTAAATAACGTTTACATCAAAGAGTAATTCATTTGATGTGAGTTATAGTTTAGAAATAGAAATTACAAAACAGGGAACACTTTATAAAACGTAATTTGTTTTCGTATTGAACGCAATGTTTTTGTTTTTATTGAGTCATCGATTGAAGGGAAAGAGATTTAGATTGACTTCAGTTTATATCATATGATTCGTTCACTTCTTTGTAAACAAAACCATAAGAACGGAATAATAAAGAGTTTTTCATTTTATAAGATTTAAGTCGCATTTCAAATATATTATTATTTTGTTAATTATTAATTCAAATAAAGTTTAATCTGTTTTTACTAAACATTTAAGAGTTTTATTAGTTTAAGATTAAGGTAAGTCTAAATAACTTAACTTTGATTTATTGATAATTATCGATAAATATTTTGTTTAAAGTTTATATTGAATTATAATTGGAATAAAACAAAATCCAAAACATTTTCCTTATAATTAATTGATTTCAATGATAAAGTTGTAGAAATCCAGGTCTTGAATGATTGGAAACAATGATTGAAACATAGTTTTGATGAATTATTTGATAAAAAGATTTATTATAAGTTATAAACAAAATTAGTTTAACATTAATTTAAGTTTGAAATACAATACACTTATATTAAAAGCTAAACTAAAGCACATTTTATCTACAATTAAATCAATAAAATTATACCAATTGAGAGATTCAATAATTGTATTCACAATTCAGATAAAAAATCCTCATAAGAAAGCATTTTCTTTATTTTTTAACATCAGTTATGATTAGAATTGAAACTCAAATCAATACCTAAAAGAAAGTTAACAAAAACTATGGTATAAAATATTGAGTTATATTCACTCTGTTATGAAATTTAATGAGCATTTTATTTGTCATTTATGTCTATCTGTTTAGTTGTCATCAATTTAATTGAATATTTGGTAAGAAAAATGATAAAACTATTGACAACAGATAATTGTTGTCTTTTTTGAACGAATATCACATTAAAAATAAAGCAGTTTTGCCTGAAATCACACTTTCTTACAACTCATTCTCATTATTATAACTCTAATCGCTTTAAAGCTAAAAATAAACTAAACGTTATTTCAATAGAAATACAATATAATAGGATTTATTTGTCTCAATACAAGCCAAATAAGAATTGCAAACCAATTATTATATTATTTTCTATATATTGAAGAACAAGTCATTAATATATTGATCTATTAATAGAAAATATAGTTTATTTGTCTGATTATTTTCATTAAATTGTGTACAAAACAAATACATTTACATAAAGTCTATAAATCAAAAACTGTTACATTTATTATAGGAAAGAAGACCAACACTGAAATTGATTGAATAAAATCTCATTCAATTTTATTGTGCAGTTTTTAGCCCAAACACATACTATTTTTCTTTTCTATTGTATTATTTTAATAAAAGAAATGTTAAGCTTATGTTTCCATAATTTCTTTCGATATTCAATATATTTATTCAATGATATCAAGAATATAATAATCATTATTATTATTACAATATTTTCCATTCATTGAAGCATTCATTCATTATTAACGCGTAAAATTGAAACATTATTTGATATATTATTCGATAAGAGTTATCCTCATTTCTCAGTTTTATTGCACTATCAAAATTTGAAATTTGTTTGATTTATATATTTTTATATTTATTTGAGTGACTTTAACTTTTGTGTTCACAACTTTCATAATTGTTTGCGAATAGTTTTGAGTTTCAGGACTCGATAATATCGATAAAGTGCTTAAGAATTTGAAGTCCATTTTTGTGTATAATTTGTATGAATAAGTATTTTGCAATTTTTGTAACAGAACTATTTTCACGTAAATCAATAATATAAATATAACAATGTATTGGAGTGAATATATTTTTTCAAATTTCGATAAAGTGTCCAGTTTTGGGACTGTTGTGTAAATTATCAAAAATTAATGTAAGTAATCAAATAAACCATTTGAATCGAATCTTTTATGCACTTTTGTGAGAGCTTAGAATTTATTTTAAGTTTAATACTGCTATATATTATTTGAAGGCTATTTTCTATATTTGCGTTCGAACTATTCATATAACTGTCATTTCAAAAATTAATGTGTTTTAACCCTAAGTATTTGCATCGATATTAATATCTCATTAACCAGTAATTAACTTAATCGTTATTAAAATATTTCCTTCCATCCAATCAATAATTAGTGGAATGCGAGTTAATGTGCATTCATATAAATATTCCTAATTAATTACTAGTAATAATTAAATTGTTTGCATATAATGATTGCGTTTACAATTTATAAGCTTATCCTTTAAAGAGTTTTTACCAAAATTGATTGCCATCCAAATTATTTTATATAAAAAACTTTGTTTTACATTCATTAGCCCTTCTTTTTATTTGATTTAATGATTATATTTAATAAGCAATTTATTCAATCTCACCCTATAATCATTGCCAGATTTTTCGGACGCAATTCCTTGACTTTTGAAAAATCCTATCAGATTTTGAGGTATTTTGTGGGACAATACATTTAAAAGAGAGGACAGTTTTACGTGACTGTCAACTCAAGTTTGGGCCAAAGCTCAATTTTCTCAAAATTCAGTTCAGAGCGGGTATAAACTCATTAAAATTAAACAACAAATTTATGGTTCTATCAAAAAGATAAATTTGAATTTTTATATTCTCAAAATTGTGTTTTTTGGCCAAAATTTTTGAAAATTTCTAAATTGCTGAAATTAATGAAATAACTTTGAACTACATTTTTTACAATATTTAAAATAAAAAATTTCTTTTACCTAATTTTAATCTTCTTCAAAGAGGATTTTAATTGATTCCTAAAATTTTCTTTGAATAGGTAATAAACGGTGAATTTTGAATTTGAAAAAGCTCTATAAGAGTCAAACACAATAGATTAAGAAATACATTTATAAATTAAGGGAATTCATTAACAAGAGTAGTTTAGAATTTATTCGCTAATAAATATAGCAATTTCAATATTATTTGTTACAAAATAAATTTTGGATTTTGACGTTAGTAACATTATAAAACTAATAGTTTCCTTATATTCATTCAATAATTTTGTTATTGGTTATTGAGTTTTCCATAAGTAAAAAAATTTAATTCCGGGACTCGAGGCTCGATTCCGGTACTGATTCCGTAACGTCTGTCAACGATAAATCCAACACACATTCCAATTGAATAATTTTATTTTTCACTCATTATTCAGTAAGAATTTTAAAATAAATTATAAGATTTTTAGATATCGTCGAACGTTTCGATTAAATCAATACTTGAGGGCATTTACTAATAACATATTAAATTAAAATTGCTTTTTCACGAATAACTAAATGACAAGATATTAAAAACAATACTTGATTTGAGGGATAGTAAAAAACATCAAAACTATCGAGTTTTAAAAATTAATAAAAAAA